>JAQIWN010000458.1:0-33167 GCA_034699025.1 Entomobrya cf. arborea Gr-Col-00668 | reverse complement strand
CTTGACATCGTCGCCGCTGCGTTTCAATTAACCTTTTATACATTTTTTTTTGCAAGGTTCTCCTTTTTCATTAGTCAGTCAAGCGTACAAAATCAGAGAGAGGCTTATGTCATGTCATTTAAAATTTAAACGAAAGTCGTGCTGGCTTATCACTGATCATATAACAGATAAGATATTCTTCAATTTTTTAGTCTTCAGTATTCCTTCACTTTATTTTACATCAGAAATTTCAGCGGGTTTTAATATGTACTGGGTAAAACCGGTAAAACCCGTGGTGGGTTTTAATTGGTTTTATTGAAAACTAGCATGGGCACATATAAGCCATAGAGTAAAATAAAATGTGCAAAATTCAAATTTAGAGAAAATACCCATTTAAACCCAGTATCCGGTTAAACCCACTAAAACCCATTGAAACCCATACACACGGGTTTTTGCCATACCTACTTCCATTTTATTTTACCCAAACTCATTTTTTATTGACTTTTTATACCAACAAAAATACATACCTAATTTTTACCTTATTATTTGACAAACAAGTAACGTTACCGTCTTTTTGCCGCGTGCCATGTCATGTAATTTGTGCTTGTGTGCATTTTCTAATTAAAATCTTCTAAAAAACTCCACAAAAAACTAGAATGCACTCTCTATCCATACATTACTCTGTTGTGTGTATCATGTCTTCTTAGCATTGGCACATGTCTATCATTATTTTTACCACTCTTTATTTTTCTCATTGAATTCATCTTTTTCCATCTATCTTCCTGCCTTGCTGCTATCCAATAATTTTGGTTATGACTTGAAAGACATAACTGCATTTCTACCACCTTACTTTCTTGTTACCTTTGTCTTGTCATATAAGTCACCATAATAATTATCTATATATAAATTTCCGCTAACGATACCCCAACCAATAAAAAATATAGTTGCATGTGGAAATTGATAAAAAAAACTATCTTTACTGCTTTTTGACTTGACTTGGTTGTCATGTCGTTCAGAAACTAAAGCTATAATTTTTATTTTGTGCACTTCTACAATTTTTGCATAACGTTACATAAGTCAAGTCATCTAGAAAAAAAATAAATGGACTGCTCTAGGATAATAATTATTAGATAATTATATTTTTTTAATGTTTTTTTTATGCAGAGCAGGCGAGTAGCCATAAAAATAAAGAGTTATTGGGTAGCAAGTAGAGTGAACACTGAAACTGCTGCACTTCATACATAATTAATGTAGCGATGCAAGTCATTTTACAAAATAGCAGATCTATTACGTTGCAACAAGCAAAGAAGCTGTAATGCTAAAAAAAATGATTAATAGCTTTAAAGATAAAGATTCTTGATCCAAGTCAACCCAATCCACTAATTACAATTTTTTCATCTTTATTCAGCATCTGTTGTGATGATATGATATGGTGATTACATTGGTCTATTGTTGTAATTACACTTGCACAACAATAGTTTCAGATGACAGGGCAAACTGTAATAAACAATTTTATTGGCAATGAACTACCAAAAAAAAATGCAAAGTTAAAAAAAAAGATGAAGGGAAAAATATATAAAGGTATTAATTATTAGGATTGCACATTGGGATAGGTATTAAAAGGTAACATGTTGAGTGATGTCATCATAGTTGGTTTGCTAGTCAAGTGATAAATGTGATGAGGAAAAAAATGATGAATGGACAGTTAAACCCTAAAAAAATATTTAAATAAAATAAAATATTAGAACGTTAAAAAAAAATGGGTACTGAGCTGACTGGATAGTTAGTAAAAATTTTTAACGAAGAAATAAATATATTTTTTTTGGGTAATTGCGTGACAGTGAGAATGAGGTGACGAGTGACCATGATAATGATAGTTTTTGGGTTAATGATAAAGATAAAGTTGTGTTTAACATAATTGTTGATTGGTGGGTTAGTTGGGTAGTGGTGAACAGGTAAGTTGGTAGCTGGATATTCGTAAAAGATGAATGGGGGTACTTTTTTTTCTAACAAGGTTTTTAACGAGCCAAGTGGAAGCCACGCCAGTTCAAAGAAATTAAAGCTAAAGGACAAATGTGTATCATATCGCTTCGCTAGACAATAAATATTTTGTTAATGGTAGTGGTTTCGCTAATTGTTTTTTTTTGGAGAATTGAGAATGCATGGTTGGCTCATTAGTGAGATAGGAATAAAAAAAAAGTTGCTTTAGATTTTTTTAGGTGGTGGTGGAGTGAAGTGCGTAAAGATGTGAGGCTAATGGGGATTTGACGCGGCGTAATCTAGTGAAGGTTACGTGAATAACATGACGGTTAAGATTTGTTTACGAAGTAAAGAAGTAAATACAACGACCTCTCTAAGATATAATTTTTTTTTCTTTAGGGTTTTTGAAGGTGACAATATTTTATTTAGGTAAAAAAATAATGCACATTTATTTTAGAGTTTTTATTATTGGTTGATAGATATATTTTATGATGGGTATTTTGGCTTGGCAGATTTTAGGCAGAAATGAATAATAGGTGATGTGATGTAATGGATGGTAATAATGTTCAATAATTTTTCAATATCGATAGTGGGTAATAATTAAATTATTTACATATTAATTCCAGGTGTGTGTGGAGGAATGCATGCTAAAGTGTGGCAAATAATTTTTTTCCTGTGTAGCTCGGGGCTGGTGATTAGCTTTTATTGGCTTGCTTGGTTGAATGGAAAAATTGAGGAAGTTTTTTTATTAATTGATTAAATTAGATAATTACATTAATTTTTAGGATGGAAATTTAGACATGCCACCGGGGTTGAGGTGACTATAAATGTAATTATCTAATTATTACATCAGTTATTATCACATCACATCATAATCGTTTTTGTGATGTAAGCATGTGTATAATAAAAATTATTTGGTGTTTTAATATTTTAATTTGTTAAGTTGTAAACAAGTCAATTTTCAAGTTCAAATGATTTAATAATATTTTGTGTAAAGTTTATTGATAATTTATTTTGATAGCCTTAAACTTTAAAGTTATCGTGATATTTTAGGATGATGATCGTGAAACATGAATTTACTAACCTGCTCAACAAATCATTTTTTTTTTTGAAGGAGTAAAGTTTTTTAATTTTGCAACTTGGACATTACAACATTGGAGTAAGAATTACAAAGAAGATTATTAAATTAGTATAAATAAAATAGGAAGTTAGTTAGAATAATTATTGGATTTAAAAAAATACTTAATTTTTACATAAATATCATAAAAAATAATAAATCAAGGAGGAAATCTTAGAATAACAGCATCAATAGACGAAACAATACATTCAATAGTATAAAATGACGTTTTGTTGACAATTAAAGCATAAGTGTCATTTTGGTTGGCTCTGTTCAACTTATAGCTACACTTTAAATATTTTATAGTTTGTACAAATTAGCCAAAAAAATATCATTTATTGATTATGTATATTGGCCAGAATAACTAATTGTCCAAAATGCTATCTGGCGACTTTAATTTGACCAAAAGTCATTTTCCTCCTTTTTCTTTGTCAATCCCCCTTTTTAATACGTGACTTTCCATATTTATTTGGTACTCAAAATTGTCATACAATTAAGTCAAGTGATGATAATCAGCTCTCTGTGTGCATTGTATTTGATGATAAACCTTGTACGGTTATTGAAAAGAAATAAGTAGAATTTTTGAAAGACAATGGCAATGCATTGTCTTTTGTATTTTATTTCTCGGAATGAAAAAAAAAATTGCAGCTAACTTAGGGAGCCACATTTCCACAGGTATATAAATTCTCCCGTTTAAGTTGTGTTCCATTTTATTCAGTTGACAGCAGTTAAACTTATTCACAGTGGCATTTAACGATAGTCACCTTCTACCTTAGAAAACTTTAACCTTTACACAATTTTTTGTTTTGATATAACCAAAATTACTAAACTATACATATGTATTCAAGTCTAATAGTTTTATATTTTCAATGATCATTTCTTCTCATTCAGTTGCCAACATAACAGCAGAACTGTTTAGACTTCCATTCCTTTATGTCTTCTACTTTTCCATTGTTTTGACATATTTTTTTACGATATAAGTCGACATTTTCCATTTTTTCCATGATATTGCAATTATTTATAAAACTAAACAAGTCTTTACGAATTTGGTTGACTTGAAAGTAGAACATTGACTGGAAAGTAAGTTTTGCTTTTCAAATATCCTTTCAAACTTCACAGAATATGTGACAAGGGGGATGAATCATTCTGTTGTCATAGCTGTTTGGTTTAGATTCCAGAACAAATCGAGCGAGAGAGTTTGCACTGCCGCTGTAGCTATGCACATTGGAGAAAAATACTTTTCCTGTTCAACTTGCGACAAGCCTTCTTACAAACCAACTCACATTCACAGTATACTTACTCACCCATACCGGATCCTGTCCTTATTCCTGTTCACTATGTAATAAGTCGTTTACTTAAAAAGGTGACCTAATCCGACATCAACCAACTCATTTTTATTTTCGGAAGTACAAATGCGGTCTGTGTGAAAAGGCTTTTACCGAACCTGGGAATCTAAAAAAGCACATGCAAGTTCATATTGGCATCACAAAGTATGAATGTAGGGTGTGTGAGGGTGCAAAAAAGTTTGTCACTGCTAAGATTTATGCAGTTTTTGGTAGGGCACACAAGTTAAGAGATCATCTTTGCAGCGTACATTTTAGGGAGAACATTCATAACTGCAGGCTTGGAAAAGAGTTTGGACACTTAATCCAGCTCAGTGTTCATAAGGAAAACATAGGCAAACAAACAGCCTAATTCATACGGCTATTTCCACGGCTGAGTTTGACTAATTCTGGGACATTTTGGCACATATAATTTACTAGTATGAAAAAAAAAATCCTTAAAACTAAGTTCTAATTCTTGAAATTAGTCTAAAAATAATTCGAGCAGAATATCAATCGAACTTATGTCTAATTTATTTATTTGTTCTGTTTGTACGGAAATATTGATTCAAATGAAACAGGAATATTTTTTCTTTGAAAGGTTACTTCTTCTTGAGTTCTATTAAATAACCCACTGGGCCAACTGAGGAAAAGATCCAAGGACACTCCTCTAGGTAGTGGGTCAAGAGCGACGACAATGAGGACCACCTATTTGTTTTGCGGCATACGCAATGGCACTGATGGCAATAAGGGGAACCAATTTTAGACTTTATGATGGCAACAAGTTCCTTATGATTACGACGAAAACACTTGGATACAGCCATTTTGGAAGATAGATAGAAATCAAAATTTCAAATTAAGGAAAAAGAATGTCGTGTTTCATACGAAACAGCTGGCTGCTACTTTTCTATTGGGTAGGAGTTAATAAATTTAATTATAGGCTTTTTAAACATTATTTCCTTGCCATTTTGCCAAATTTTTTAATATTTTAAATCGTTGGCTGCAGGGTTGAGAACTGTTGTGAGCTGATGCACGTTTTTCAGGTGTTTTCGGGATTGATGCTACGGCCGAGGACTGATTTGTGAGAGACATGAACAATTTTCTAGCTCTAGCCCAGCTATATCGGAATAAGATAGTGTTGCTTAGACTTGTATTATAATATTTTAGCATTCCAACCGGAAACTCATCACTCTCAGTAAACCAGCTCATCCATTTTCTATTCTTAAATGATGATTATCATCTTAATAATATCTGAATTACAATTAAGCAATAAATTGACTAATTGCTTTATTAGTAGTTTATCATGATATGAAAAATAGCTTGATTTACCTCACTACATATTTCATTTCAGTGTTACAATATACTATTTTCTTTCTTTTCTTGTCTGTCCAGCTTAAATTGGAAAACAATTGTATTGGAATTGCTTTTTACCTTTTGCTTTGTTCGTCCAGTCATTTGTCTATGGTAAGCTCTTGTGTTTATTGTGCTATTTCCGTTTTTTTGTATGGCTGTTGGATGATTTAGTAATTCAGAATGTGAAATGTTTTACTGATGACTACTTATTTTGTGATTCTTGACCAATAAATTGTATGTTGATGTTTTTAGATGCAGAGATACTTTGTGAATCTACGAACTTAAAAAGACGATTCATGTTCCAAGTGAAGCTTTGATAGCTGGTGTATGGCGGAGTATTTGTGTCATAGTGCCAGTAATGATGAAGGGATTTTTTTGACAAGTATAAACAATGTGAGTCATCATTAGAAAAAGATGATGGTGTAGTTTGTGTGTTGAACTCTTAATATCATATTTAATATTTTGCTAAACGAGTTATGTAAGACTGTGACATGTAGAATTCTTTGCAAAGGTGAAAGATTATACGGTTTTAGGTGTACTATTATAACAAAAAATTATTTAACTAGAAAACTATATAGTCGTATCTGTTTTCTAATTAAAATTTATTCTGATCAAGCAACGAATCAATTGACATGTTAATTAGTTTAAGAGAAAGATGAGCTGCTATGTACCTCAGAACGAGCATTGTAAAGAATCTTTTGTAGATTTGTTTGATTTGAGGCGTATCAAAGTAAATGGCATCTACTTTTAAATAGCAGACTATATAGAATTAACGGATTAAAATTTTGCAGTCATATTTGTTGACGCTTTTATATATATATTTTTAAAAATTTCAGATGACCTAAGGGTTGAAGGTCTTGAGCTTGTAAAGTCAAACAGAAAATTAGTTGATGATCTTGTCAAAAACGAAAGTGAAAAGATACGTGTTCAAAAAAAAAGAATTGAATATAACAATGTCTCGTCGCCAACACTCTTGCCGTAAAGAGGGGAAAGGAGCTAGCTTACTTGTGTGCAACAAGTTTTAAATCGATAGTTTTTTGAGTATGTTATTATCTTTTGTTTAAGTGATTATTATGTTCAGAATATTATTATTCTCTTTAAATTGTCATGGTGTTCCACTTTTAATGGACTCTGTGTGCGGTGCTTCGGAACCAGTAGTTGTAGTTCAGCATCGACCAGAAATCAAGTTTCCTAAATTTCGAAAATAGGAGGATAATATAAAAATTTCTCCCCTCATATATATTTACTCGATACAATAGAAAATAAGACTTTAAGATAATAAGTTTTAGTGTACAGACGCGTTGAGTTTTTAATGAATATATATGAATGTTTATATTTTTACTCATTTTCCAGCATATTAATTACTTCATAATTTTTCTTGATGCAATCTGTGCATCGCTTCCTAATCCCTTTGAAGCCTAAAAATTCTTCCGCAACCTGATAAAAGAGAAGATTATTTTGAAAGATCAAATCTTATGACCTCCGATTTTATAAATAAGATGTCTTACACAGAAATCCATATAAGGACTTCCTTTTTCCAACACGAACAGTCTGCCAATTTTTGATCTCGAATTTAAATTTCTTTCCTGGCGAGAATAGTTCTTCTGTACAAAGTAGATTCATTCCAATTACATTCCATTCAATTGGACTCATCGTTGACAGCATGTTCCCTTTCTCGTGTATTAATTTTGTGATCATGATTATGATATCATTTTGTTTATCTGGGGAAAAAGTACATTTAACAAAATGAAGTAGTTTTTAGTTGTTCAGAACGTGATGAGTTCTCATCTTTGTTCTTATCTTTTTTTATTATGTATTCATTTTTTGACCAATAGCCCCTCTGGCTTGTCTTATAGTTGTAAGGTAAAGTGTCGATGGTGACACCTTCACTTGTCTTTAGGTACCATTCTTTTTTATCAATTTCAAGTTCAATCTTTTAACATACTAAAAACCAACAATGTAAAGCATGCGGAAGCCTGTCAATGCCAACGCATCGCTGAGTTGGAACTTTTCATGTTTGTATTACTTTACCTTAACCTTGATTTTGGTCGATTAGACCATATTCTACATGTAATTCTACACACTTGCTTCACAGGCACCAGCCTGTACACATTGACTTATAACTTCTTCCTTTTCATTTAATTTGTAACATTTCAATTCATAATTTTTTGTGACCTGACCTTTTTATTAACTTCTACACAGAAAATTCGCTAATTGTGTTAGAAGCATTAAATTACTATTTTACCATTTGAAAATCTAATTCACTGTGTTTTTATCATCATTTATTTACATTCATTTGTGTCGGTGTATTTTATGAACAGTCATCATTTCTACACATTTCATGTAATTCATCAGTTATCATTTTTCAGAGTAGCTCTCATAAAAAGCTTGGTCCTTCTTTTTTATTTTCACAAATCATTCAGCACATCCCGAACATTAGTTGATTTCAGTTGTATCATTATGGTTTTCCTGATGTTTTTGGTAGTTGAATGAATAGAAAATTGCTTACAATCCAATGTCGATGACTTTGAAAGTTGGTTATCACAAAAACTTGATGTTCCTGGTAGATTTATCAATACATTAACCATAGAAAGGAAAATTCGCCAGTTTTATTGGTATGTCCAATGTCGATTGAGAATTTACGTTTTTCGTCTGGTTAAGCGCGAGAAAAATTGTAAATGGCAAGCAAGCTATACAATAAATGCATTCCTTTGTTTGGCTAGTGTAATATCTAGTGGTCTTGTGCTCCTGGTTTTCATTCATACACCAATTGCATGAGGACGAATGGTATTACAATTGGCCTTGTCGCAGGAAAAACATCCCTGAATAAATTTTAAAAAAACTTTCAAAAAATAAAAAAAAGCTCTCTGACAAAAAAACTAGTGTCAAGAAAGTTTACTTGAAACTAAAACCGGCAATCGGGATGATACAAATACACCGTTTTAGTTTCCACTAGGATGTCAGTCGCGGCAACAAACATTAACAGAGGTCGATGCTCCCAGTCGTACCACAGCTGCAACTATTATTTATTTTTTACTCCTAGCTATATTTTGGAAAATTTTGAAATAATGTTGACTACATTTGATATACTATATAAAAAATCCCGCTTTTACAGCTTTAAAATTACACAAGTAAATGGGTTGGGGAGAGGGGTAGAATGGGTGAAAATACGTTTGGCAAGTTTTGAAATAATAAAGGCTTCATTTGATGGTCTATATTAAAATCTTTCTTTCATAGCCTTAAAAAACCGAAAACACTTTTTATACAAATAACTGTGTATAGGGGGGAAGGGGGAGAGAAGAATGGGTGGGGAGGTTGTTAACAAGTTTAATATTAATATTGGCTTCATTCAATAAGAAAACCCATTTTCACAGCTTTACAATGACAAATTATACATACACAAACCCCATCCATCCCCTTAAATTACCCCCACCGACACCAACAATAACTAAAATTTGACGATCAGGGAATGGGCGGTAATTGAGGAAAAAAATACTAGCAATTAAAAAGCTTTAAATTATATTTTGAACTGAAAATATACTTACGCTGCTTAACTCGAACTCGCACACCATTCTTTTTCATTACAAAGCTTGCAAAATGAAAGTTCATGATGAATTTCAAAAATGAACAATATGTTAATTTAAAATCGATCCGAAATTGCAAACTAGGACTTGCTACTGTTGTTGCTATCACAGTTGCAATGCTAATGCATTGCAAAAAAACAGCCAGTACAATAGCATTGTCATGCATGCCGAGCTTGGATTGATTCAGCTCACCATATCAGGGCAATTACATTTTTTGATATTTCATCACAATATAAAAATGATCTATCAAATGACCACTGTCCCTGTATCAAACTTCTAACGCATTCATCTTCTTTATAAAAAACGTTAAAATGCGATGCCACATGCACCCCCACCGCCACACAAACTTAACTACCCTCTTTTTAACAATATTGAAATAGTATCAAACCTTATCTAATACTTTGGTTCCCGAACATGGATAATATTGTTAGTTTATGTGACAAAGGAGTAAACTTGAATGAAATAACATACGCACTCAAACCCCCTTTGTATCTTCCAGTATCAATACCCGAGGCGGCCTCAGTAAAAACACAATTAATGGACGAAACTTTAGAATTGCTGCCGGAACGAGAGGAGCCTACTTTAGTAAATCTGCATGGGAGAAAACGCTGCCTTGTCTAAAGCGTAGAAAGAAAATTTTCAACGAAAAATGTTGCTACTGACTGCAGTGATATCTTGATACGTGTGCAGAAAATCGACAAGTATGTAATCTTTTTCGCACCAATAAGAGAGCAAGCCCCGCAACAAGGTAGGCGTAATTCAATCAGTCATAAAGTAAATTAATTCCTTCCATTTTGGGCTGACTTACCGAATTTTGCTTGGTATAGTAGTAAAAGAAACATAAATTTTCGTTTAAGCAGTGGTTTAGGATCCGAATTAAAGAACAATACATGTTTTAGGGACTGATAAGGTGGCTTTCTGCTTATAAATATATTGTTGTGGTTTGGGGATTTCGAGTTTTGTTCTTCTTAATAACATTTTTGTGTCTAATAAGCATATAGATAAATATAAATATTCTGTTAGCTAATTTACTAAGTTTTCACTTTGTTGTGTCACAAATTTTACTTTTGATAGTTTACAACATAGTAAATAAATAAAATATTAGAGAAATAAAGTTGTTATTATTGTTCAGCAGAAAATTGCGTATCTTTTGCATATTTCTACGAAAAAATGAACAAACCGTTTTTGTAATACGCTATTACGTTTAAATCTGAAAAAATTTATGGTATTGAAGCAAGAAATCCCGAGTACCCCCAAAATCCCGACTAGCCATGCTAACCAATATTTTTCTTAAAATCCCGAGTGACAAAAAAATCCAAATTACCAAAAAATCTGGAATGAATCTGGAATTTAAAATCCCGAGTGAGCCCTTGAAATCCCGGTGACGAGGTCACTGCGTCACGTACGAATTCTCACGTACGCAATAGATGGTATGTGTTTCATTACCAGATTCCTTTGAACTGAGCTGGCCAATTTGTGCCAAATGTTGTGATACTTGCTCCACCTGGCCTATTAGCTTCATCAGCTCCAGTCACGTCAGTTGGACGAATTCCAGTAATATCTCCAGTTCAGTCACATCATGTGATATATTTCCAGTAACATCTTCACTTTTCACTCTTCACTTCTTCAGGTGACCGAATACCTTTATCATATTTGCCTCAGATTGGTACGTTTCCAGATCAAACCCCACGCATAAACGGACACCTCGGGAAGTGACGATTGTGTTCTGTTTCTATGGAGTCTCCAGTTTTCCACTCCCCTCTGACTCTACTGCAAAACGCACAATGGACCTTACATAATAGAACAACTAGCGTTTGAATGATTTATTGTTGTAAAACTGAGTTGGACGGTTGAACGGACCAATCCCTACCGTTTAATTGAAATTTTGAACAAATAAAGAATCAATCTGTAGTCAATTCGAATAACTTAGTCTGTCTGTACATTATTTCTTTATTGCAGTGAAATGATAATGATATTTCAATATGTTTCGTCGTCATAATCAAATCCCCCCACTAAACGGTCTTCGTAATTCCAGTACATTGTAATTCTGGTACGTGGTAGCCCATTGCCGTCATTTTGGTATACCATTTCAGCACGCCATAACTCAACGTTAAATATAACCCAACGTTTTTAGCCGTACTTAACCCAACCTTTTATTGTAAAAAACTGAAGCATCACCTCGGGACGAAGTGGACGGAAGACTTTAAAAATTTCAAATATCTATTCTAATTCCATAATGAACACCATTTTGACGAAATCGCCAGTAAACACAATCTAAACCCATTATATTTGCTTTTGTTATTTTTGTTAGATCTTTCATTTAATTTTTTGTTGTCGTCTTGTATACTTTGCACGAGGGGAACATTTTACAATTTATTATTTCCTCGTCGTTTCATACTTATCCATATTATAAAAAAAATCCAACGACACCTTAAAGTGAAACTTGTTCTATCATAATGTTCTCGTGTCGGCTTATTGAATACCCAGTTAGGCCCTAAACTACACTCTCCTAAAAATTTCCGTACGGTCTTCAATGTGATTCTTGTGAGGGGCTTCATTCTAATGCAAATTCAAAGCAAGCTGAAATCGAGCTTCTTTTCATCTGGATCTTCTCACCACAGCTCTGGAGATTGCAATTCATTTTGCCAACTTGAGATGTTGCAGGATCACCTTCACCTTGGAATTTGAAGAATTTACTGATTTACTGCTAAATGTATCATGCATGCAGTTGAGCAGTTGAGACCCAAACGGGCCGTCGAGTAAAACATTTGAAAACTGATAATTCCTTGGAGTTTATCTCAGCGGAGGTAATGGAATATCAGGCCAACAAGGGAATAATCCGTGGGTTAAGCGTTCCTTATTGCCCTCAGTTAAATGTGAAAGTGGAGGGACAGATGCCCCGAACTAGGAACTACGCTCCTTACCCAAAGTTAATTACCACGTTCACTGTGGGCTGAAGAATGCAGTTTTGCGGTTCATAATCTCAACCGTGCAGTTAACGCTGCTAACTTGTTGAAAAATCCATTCGAGACAATTGTGAAAAAACAAGCCCTCTTGGCAGGAAATAATTATCGAGTTTACTGTAAAACTACTCGGAAGGTGGTAGTGACTCATGATTGTACATTTCATGAAAACTATGTCACATAAGTGCCTGTTACATATACTGAACCTAAAGTACCACCAGTTTTTCCAGAATTAGAGGCTTAGAAGGAAAATGATGCTGATCAAGAGGATTTGGAGCAAGAAGCTGCAGCAGCAGCAGCGAGATATCCCTGTAACGGTGTAACGATGGTTTTTATTTCTTCAGTCGCTCATATGGTGATGTTGTTATGTCTGTATTTGTTGGCATGACATTATGTATATAGACTGCTGCATACATTGCCAAATGCCATACCCTCAATGGAAGATTTGCTAAAGTCAAAATCTTGGTCATTCGTTCCACTATCCCAAGAAATATGGAGTTTATTTTGTCGCCTTTTTGCTCGACATGTTGATATGACGAAACTACTATGTTCTTTTGTATGCCAAGATATTTGATTTTGATTTTGATAAGAAGTCTTTTAATGTATGTTGCATAAATCTGCCGAAAATCTTTAATTCTTTTATCTCTACTCGAGCATCATTCGGACTTTTTGCTGCAAAACCCCAGGTGTACATGCTTGCGTTGTCTTGCAAAAAAATACTAAACCTTTCATGCGAAAAAGAGTTTGTTTCTTGTTCAACTGCATACACAAGTAATAAATCTCCATTTTGGTAGTTGTTTTTCTTCCCAACTTCATGGGTGGTCAATTGAGTTTCGAAGCATGACTTGCATAGAAATTCAAGTGAATTTTCTAAGTTATATTTTATCAATTGTGTGGATGGACAGTTCGGAGATGTTATACAATTGCTAACTCGAGATTTTTGTGAATATTCTCAAGTCCTACTGAAATGCATTTCGGACTGTAAGAAGGACGTGTTTTAAAAAATATTTGACCTGATCTTTGTTTTTGGATTTTCGTCATTTGTCAACTTGTTGTTCCGAAGATGAAAATAATACTTTTTTAGTGTCAGCAGCGGTAAAGAAATCAAATTAGGCGACCCTGGGATGTAAAGAACGTTTTAGCGAAGCGTTCAAGCGAATTAATGGTTTCCACTTTCCATCCATTTTAACTTCCCTTCCCTTCGCAATGGGTAACGCAGAGTTAATATTATCAAGTTTTATAATCTCTCTTATGTCGGACTCAATTGGCTCCAATTTGCAAAAAATATCCATGTTTCCACAAACATGACAATTCACCCATCCAGAAATCATCCAGTTTCCCCAGCCATCAGCTGCAATGCTAGTTTGTACGAGACTAGTCTCCTGAAAGACATGTCAAAAATTATCAGGGCTTATTAAATATTCGAACACATGTACACAATGTATTTATAGGAAGAAAGATATAACTTTGTGCAAATTTTTAAATTAATGAACAGTAAATGCATGAGACAGGCGCATAAGCGTATTGAAAACAACCAGCAAATGTAATTTTGTAACACAGTA
Organism: Entomobrya cf. arborea Gr-Col-00668; assembly: GCA_034699025.1. Lineage (NCBI taxonomy): Eukaryota > Metazoa > Arthropoda > Collembola > Entomobryomorpha > Entomobryidae > Entomobrya > Entomobrya cf. arborea Gr-Col-00668. Next base: position 19,307 of record JAQIWN010000458.1, on the reverse strand, counting down.
AACGATTAGGAAAATTTTTTAATTTAATTTTTAATAATTGTTTACATAAAAACTTTAAACAATTTGATTGCATTATATGAATGCCTATGAATATGAGTTTCAAAATCTCTGTTACAAACTTGATTCAATTATCCTCCAAAAACTCATTTTTGAACCTTGGGGGAACAGGTTTAAGTTCCTGTCGATCTTGAAAATGCGTATAAATGTTTATATACCTAAGATAATCGTAATAAGGGGAAATAGTCTTCAACATTCTTCTGTTCTTAAAAACGAATAGCAAAAGCTACAAAAAAGCAAAGTCAATTTCTCTTGAAACTTTTACTTATATACATTAGAATTTATTACATTAAAAATTTTATTATTAGGAATTTGGATTCATTTGTTACTTTAAAAGATTTCGTTCCAAAACTTTTTATTGCAAACTTGGTATAATTTTGTTTTAAATATCTTTTAACAAACTTGGTTAAATTTTCTTTTAATACAATTGGTTTCACAAATTTGGTTTAATTTTGTTTTATTTCAATAATTATTATATCTTTTATATATGCATATATTCAAAAATTACAATGCTTTTAGATTGGTATCATGTTTATGTTTATATACATTATATATTATATTGTATATATGTAGTATTTATTTGTGATGTAGTATAATGAAAAGATGAATAATTATTGCAATATTTTTTTTTACAATTCGGACAACAAAAATTCACAAGTAATCTGTAGACGATTTATGCGGATCTTTCAATTCCCTAGTCGATTGAGTTTGTTCCTTTCTCGGCAGCAAGGTACTCGGCAAAATGTTTTACCTACTCATGGTTTTGTATGCTTTTAGCTGATTTTTTAAACGTCTTGGGGCAGAATCTGCATTTGTTCTCAAGACTCAGACTGCAAGTGTGAAGTCTCCTTTTATGTTTCAACATATTTTCATGGCAAGTAAATGTTTCTTCACAGTGCTCGCAAGGAATTCTTTCCAAATGAGTTTGGGTATGCCTTCTTGAGGAGGACTTTGTGGTGTAACCTTTTACGCATGAATCGCATTTGAACTAAAAACTTCATTGAAAAAATTTTTCATTAAAAATAGGCTGAGATATTTCTTTTTAACGTAATAACAATATTTTTTCAAGAATCATATTCGTACCGGCTTAACCAGTTCTTTGTCTGCTTTATTCTACTTTACGACTGTTTTTGAAAGGAGACGTTCTGGAAGTCGTTCCAATAAAACTCGAGGTTCCTTCATAGGCATAAGAGCGTTGATTTTTCTGGGTTTTTGGCTTGCCCGTTGGTCCTCGGTTCTCCCACGACGTCGCCAATTATGACCACTTGTTGGATTTTCATGCTTTGGATTGGCTTTTGATAGCTGTAAATTTTACAAAAGTTTAACAACTGATCACCTCTTAGAAATAAAATTCAACGAAGCTTTTATTAAAATGAAAATACCTTAGAGTTACTTAGTTTTTTGAGAACTGGGTTTGCTCTTGCACGAGTCATTCTGTGTTCGTCTTAACTTGAGCAAGAACTGGTTGAAGAAGAAGATTCTGGTTCAGTGTCCGTTCCAGAATTGGAGTCACATGTGTTTGCAGATTGCGATCTTGAACGATTTTTGCTGCAGCGTGTTGCAAAATTCCTAACGACTGGATGATTTGTATCATTATCTTCATCATCCTCTTTTATGACAAGTTTTGACTTTTTATCTACATGTTTTCCAACCTCCGACTCTGATGTAGAAATTTTCCTTATGTCATCACTGCTGTTACAAATGGGTTTCATTATCTGGTAATTAAAATAAACAAAATTAATGAAACACTTGCTAAAAATCAATTTGTATTAGCCGAAATTAAAAGATCTTTAGTTTAAAACCCACTTGTTTCTTGTTCAGAGAAGTACAAATCATTTTTTGAGCTTGTTGGTTAGATGTGGTGGAACCTGAAATTTCACGGGCAATGTGCTTTTGGTCCAGGGGTATTATTTTTTCACACTTCAGGCTTAACTCAGGTATATTTCTTCCTAGTGTCATTATCGGTAGATCATTGGAGGGTTCGGTAAAAATCGGTTAGTTGTGCCCGGTAGCTTTCAAAATCAGAAAATTTGTCCAGTTGAGCAGCCAATATGAGAGTTCTTGTTCTATTACAGACTTTTCCTCAGCTTGCTCTGCTAATGTACTTAACACTACATCTTTGCCACGAATTAATTCTTCGTTCGAATAATTTCTGCGTTCAAGTTTCGTAAGCTCAGAATTTAAAATAGCAATCTGCTGAACCATGTTTTCTCCCCGTCTATTAAACTGATCTCTCAATTGCTGTTTGTGTGCAATCTCACTCTCGTATTTTTTTAACAATGGAATGGAAATGGGGTTGAAATGGAAGGAAATGAATATCTGCTCTTTGCTGAGAGCCGAAAACGTTTTTTTGAACAAACGTCGCATCTCCTTCAAAATAGAAATGCCACCCCAGACATTTACAAAACTTTGGCAGTGGACCTATACGATCTGATGGTTTTCGTTCAGAAACAAAGGACCAATGTAGCAGAATGGGGAGACACTACACTGAAAATGTTATTTTTAGAGAAAATGGATTTTTCTCGTAAGGTGGTACATTTATCGGTTGATGAGTTTTTAAAGAAGCTTTCATCAGAATCAAGAACTCATCGTCTATCAACGTCACCACGAACACAAGAACTTGTAAATGTTATTAGGTTATTACGAGATGATATTGTCAGGTTTTCCAATTTTCGGGCAGTTTTATGCGAATACATTTCAGAAAAAATACTTGCCGAAAATGAGCCTTTCCGCTTTACTTACGGTGGGCTTCATGAAGTTTATGTGTATGCTGACTGCGACGTTTTTCCACCAACAAATGATATGTTGGAAATATTTGAAAGAGGTATTTTGGATGCCAACAGAGGGCGTATACCATTTGCAGATATTGACATTAAAGATATTGTAGAACGAACCAAGTCTTGGCTGAAAGAAAACAAGTTCGAAAAGTTTTACGCCGTTGCTGCTTCAATGCAAGAAATTTTTGACAAAATGAAAATAAAATCAAGAAGTGTGATCCCGTCAAATTTGAAAGAGTTCTTGTTGGATTTTAATGTGGAAGGTTTGTTGCGTGAATTTAATGAAGTTTAACAAATTGATTTTTTGGCTAAATTGATATAATTTTTGTTTGGTTTTAGAACAAAATGAGGACAGTGAAATTGAAGACACTCTGGACACAATGCCATGTAATGCAGTAGTTTCTAATGCTGGAGTACAGTCTGTTCCTTCAACTAGTGGAGCACAGCCCATTCCTACAACAAGTGGAACACCGCCTATTTCTACAAGTTCTGGAGCACGGCTTATTCCTCCAACTTCCAAAAAGCCGAGATCTGCAGGTCACCTTACAAATCCAAGAGCAAAGAGTAAGACTTCAGCTAAAAACACTAGCTTTGGAATGATCAAGTATCATGCCAAAAAAAGCAGCAAAATTCGTTGCTCTTAAGGCAGCAACAGGACCGGGATGACAATATTGATAGTGAAAAAAATTCAGTGTGAGAGGACGCACCATTTTTAAAAATGAAGTGGAGGCATTAAAAGTTTTGGTGACATCTCTGAAATTAACTTGGTCAACATATTTTTGGGAAATTGAATAGGAAAATTTCATAATTAAATTTAAAAAAAAATCGATCAAACTTGCCTATTTATTTGTTGGTGCATTTACCTTAAATGGCTTAATTGTGAATAAATATATTATGTTGAACTTAAACGGATTTTTTTGTCCGGCTGTTGTGTAAATTTTTAACATTGTTTTAATGCTTTCGATCCACATTCTTTTATAAATCGCAAATCAAATCATCAAAATGTCATGCATATTAAACTTTTTTTTAAATCTCCGCAATACTAAAAATATAAACTGCCCACCCAAAAAACCTTTTGGCCGTTGAATCTTTGGTTAGCTTAAAATGATAAGTTATTACATGCTTCCAGACGTAAAACTAGTTGTACGTTTTGTAGAAATAATATGAATTTTCGTCGTGCAACCAATATGCACTCGAGTAAATTGAAGTCAGTGATTATTTCTGTTACGACGGAGCTGGTTGAAAAAAACGTGGTATTTGATGAGAATAGTAGACAAAATTACAGGCAAGCATTTCTGTTGTAAGTGAATTTGATAAAATATATTTCTATCATTGTCAAATTAGTCCATATTATTAACCTCTAAAATAATTATGATAAAACATATCAAAAATCAAAAGAAACTAAGATGCGTGAAAATAAGAAGCAAGAAACGCTGCCCATTGAATCGTGGCGACAACTTTATGAAAACGGAGATATCTACCAAAATATTGAGGTAAGACATTGAGATTTTCTACATTTAAAACCACAATAAATCCACCTCTTTCTTTAATGTGTTTAAATAGGTATCCACAATAAGATGTGTGGCGAAAAGAGACTTTGAAATCAACGACCCAGTGGCAGTTGTTAAAGGTGAGCTTTTGGGATGGAAGTCGGGATACGAATTGTATAAGCGATGCGGAGATCGTTACGACGGCACAACAATTTTAAACTTAGGGGAGAGGTTTAATTTTAAGTATAATGTAATTGACGTAATGATTTATTTTAACGTTTTTAGCAGGTTTTGTACCAAAAGATACCTACACGAAGCACAAGGTCAAATTTTACAAACATCCAATCAACCTAACTGTTCACTGACAGTCTTTATGGCCAACGACGAACTCGCTCCAATAATTTATGCCACAAAATCAATTCAAAAGAATCAAGTTATTTTTCCAAGACCTGGATCCATAAACACAACGATGAATTTTTTGGGCTGGTTCCAAATCCAAAATAGATAGCTTGGTAAAATAATTAAAATCACGTTTAAGTTGTTCTAGTAATGGGATATTCAAATGTAGTCTTCAAAATGTTTAATTTGTGCTTTATAGTACAGTACAGTAACAGTACTCCGTATCATAGTACAGTTAATGCTCTAGTCGAACGCCAACATTTTATCTTACAAAGTGTATTGTCTAAATATGTTCGACCAGATCAGAGAGATTGGGACAAATTTTTAAGTAGTTCTGTTTTTGCAATTAACACAGCTTATCAAAAATCTTTAAAGTTTTCTCCTTATTACTTAGTCTTTGATCGAGAGCCAAAATTTCCTTTAAACGTAGTCTACGATCGGGTCGTAGCAGACCCCACAATTACACAGCAAGTTTAAAAGATGATCGGAATTCATGAGCAAGCCTCTGAAAATCTAAAAGAAGCTCTTGAGAGCCAAAAGAAAGAAAAAAATTAAAGACAAAGAGTTCGAATTAGACGATTTGGTTATGTTATACACACTGGCAAATGTACCCGACACGAGTAAGAAACTAAGCCTTAAATGGCATGGTCCTTACTTTGTGACAGGTAAATTATCGCCAGTGAATTATTTGGTACAACCTTTATTTACAAGCCGTAAAATTAAGAATGAACAAAATGTTCGCATTCATAGAATGAAACCTTTTTACATGTCAGAACCCTTACAACAAATGTTTTATGAGACCGAGGACGATCTACACAATAAGTTTGGGGGAGATAAAATTGTTAAGATAGGTAATGGAGGTACAGATAACTAACCAAATACCTCTGATAACAAAATTTTTTCGGATTCGGATAGTTCTTCCGATATTTCTGATAGTAGTGATGACGAATATATACCACCTAAGAAAAAGCTAGCTAGTTCGGAAACACGAGGTCGAAAACGTACAGTTTCTAAGAGCGATCAAGCCACACAAGATGATAAGTCTATACCAAGTCAAGAGATTGGCAAAACTAGATCAGGACGGTTAACCCGCCCACCTGATCGCTTCTCATACTAAAAACCCTCTATTTTTCTGGTTAAGATACTGAAAAAGGGACAGGAGGCACAACATACACTCTTGAATTCTGACTCTATTTATCAGGCACCCTTTTCGCTAAACTCGAAACTTTTCCACCTCGGATTCCAAGAAACAACATGAAGTTAGCAAGATTAACAATAATATGAGGAATAAGTTTAATAGTTAGGAGTCAAATTGACTCAAATCGACATATAGTTAAGACAAGAGTAGTCAGTGGAGCCTACACTCGCCGGTTGCCTCAAATGGTCCTTTACAGCAGCTCAAGCCCAGTAATTTATGAGCTGACCTTCAACATCAGTAGCATTCAGCGTGGGAATTTCATCACACCCGAGTTCGTGAAAATGAGTGCAAAGTTTATGAAGGCATTGAGAAGATCATAAATGAAATGGAAACCAAGCTTACCTTAGTCCAGAACAGCCTAAGCTCATACCCGCAGTAGAAACCATGGGTCCTAGGAAGAGGCAAACTAGAGACGTAATAGCAGACAGTATCGGAGATTTCTTATCGTATTGCTGTTCAGTAGCAACCCAATCCGACATTGGAAGTATCTTCACTACTCAAGCTCAACAAAAGCAGGTGTTTAATCGAATCAAGAGTTCAATTATCACCGACCATAACAACATTCTCATGATCCAAAAAGGTTACAAGGATTTTTCAAGTAACGTATCAAACGTAATGGACGCTTACAAAGAAGTCATGAAGGAGATAATCAATAAGCAGAAAGCCCTACAGAACGAGTACGGAGAAGACCTTGAGTGGATAACTACTTGGGAACATAAGCAGACCTATATCCAGCTACCCGCCAATTTGTTTCATTATAGTGACATTCTATCTCATTGCCGTAACAAACTGCTTAGTTTTTCAGCTGTATCCCTTTATGAACTGACCAGAGACCTCTATGCTCTTCAAGCAGAAGTTCGGAAGAACTCTTATGAATTGGCTAAGGTACACCAATTACATGTGACGTATCGGAGTCACATACCCTCACCGAAAACCGATTTTACTCCCCGAAAATGATAAAGGAGCAGTGGACGTGTCCATTCCATGCTACTGTTACATACGCATACCTGGACGTGGACGACCCATAAGACCACCGTACCCCTGCCCTGCTTCAAACATCATTAAACCTACAGTTCATAAGGTTTTACCATCTCATTGGACCAAGATAGACGTGAACGTACGATGCGAACGATAGATGTCCGAGTACGAGATGGGTAGATCCGGTTATCATAATAATCTAAACGCTGTTGGATTTGACCGTATTGAAGATATACTTACATACATACAATACATTATGGGCATTGGAGTCCACAGTTAACATAACGGCTTTAAACGATTTAGTATCCATAGATTGGCCAGACGCTATTCATAAAATACCCACTTACAGTTCATTATTCCTATTTTTGTGGAACATCTCGGGTTTGCGTTCTATATTTACTGGTTCGGGTATTACAACCGAATGTACAAGGGATGGCAGCCATGGTTGGGTTAGCACCACTACTCAATAGAGCACAAGCCGCAAAAATTGAAGTTCCAGAGACCGCTGCTATACTCAACGCTACTACTCATATATTTTTATGGATTTTTGTGTGCGTTGCCATTTCCCTTTGCATCATAAGTAGTTATGTGATAATACGATATCACTTGCAACGACATTAACTTCTTTATCATCATCCTCGCCCAGTCAATTTGCCACTTAGGAGTTGAAAGACCTTACAGCTGGACCAAGCAAAAAGAAGAATGCTGATGACAGTGACATTGATGATGATGTAAGCGAGACCGTAGATATCGATAAACGCAGAAAACTGAAAATCACTCTGACCCGTAGAAATGAGGAAGACGAAGATGATGAAGTTTAAAAACCTAACATCATTATGTTTATGACCCCGATCTATTAATGAACGAAACGGTATATAAAAATGCGAACAGCTCCCCCTTCTGTTCGCTTTTTTAATACATAATTTGTGACAAGGACTGAACTTGAACTGCTGTACACACCACCTTCCATCTTATAAAAACAAAATAAAGCTAACTCGATTATCCCAGACAATGAATTGAAAGACGAAGATGAACATGTTTACCCCTAAAACAAGCAAGGCATGATTTTTACTAATGAAAGGAAAAAAAAGTTTATGAGTGGAAAGAAAAATGAAGCAAATAAAGTTAGATAGCAAATAAAAGAGAAACAATATTTTAAAAAATCTTTTCATACGTTATTCCAACCTTTTTGGAATTTTCCGTTTTCTTACGCTGTTGAAAGGTCTGCCGTGCCGTCTGTGCTTGTCTGTTTTAATGCTTCTGTTTTAATCTTAAATTTTATCTAACGCAAAGGACATATTTGGTACCAGGTTTGACTCTTTATCAGTAACCCCAGCAAGTCAATTAAGACCTATGCTAACTACAACAAATATTTAATGTCAAAGGCGAAAGATGCATGCATTTAGGTGTTTGTTTGATGTATATATTTTAAGTTAGGCAATCTTTACTTCTTTTGTTTACCATACTTATATTTAATTTTAAAAACTATCAATTTATCAGCTTGCTGAAATAAAATGCTTACCTATACTAAAATCGAGTTTCATTGATACATAACTAGACTTTTGAAACCCAAAACAGCCGCTGGTCACTAGCTAACAATACACTTTGTTTAACCTAAATAAATAAGTTTTCTATCCTAACCTACCTTAATCAACACACCGAAATATGCATGTATTTAGGTGTTCGTTTGATAAAAATATTTTTAGTAAGGTAATCTTTACCTTTTCGGTGCACCATTCTTTTATTTAATTTAAAAAACCATCATTTTAGCAGCTGGAGATGCTGATACCATCGAGACTGGCTCTTCTCCTCAGGAACGATGGCCTTGTTAGACTAGTGTGAGACGATTGTTGATTTTGTACGACTGGATCACTGATGATGAGCACGTTTTATTGTTTTTCTTTTATACTATTTTCATACATGATTTTTTATGCATCAATTCATTGGTTCTTTAGGCATAACATGCATTACATATCCGGGTTGGTTATGTACTCAACATCTTATACACAAAGGGAATAAAATGTTGTTGACCTTGACTTGACAATCGTAACAGTCTTTAGCAGAATGGAAAATAACCAGTATTGGAACACTTCCCTTTTTTCAGAAATGAATGGAAATGTGGTTGTCAGCAGTCGTTTCAAAAAAAAGAGAACGAGAATGTTGGACTCGAAAGGATCGGTGATGTAGGTAACTTTAGGATAAATGGAACCTCAGGACACAGACAATTTGTACTACCGGACGCTGGTAATACTGTCGTGTTGTATGGTACAAGCTTTTATCTCAAAATGTTTTTACTTGAACAAACTCAAATGGGTAAACACGGTCCTTTGGTATGTTTCAAATGGGAGAGGTTGGTTCTTTTACCGGTTGAATTCATATCATGCATAGTGACTTCTCTAAGATGATTATCTTAATGTTCCGTTAATCCCTAGCAAACATGCCTTGTACAATAAAATAGAATAAACAAAATTTTAATCCAAAAACATCACAGATACAATGTTTTTTGCATGTCTCGTTTTTTTCGTTAGACTGGCTGATAAATTGCGCTTCTATACTTGCTTTTAAGCATTACGGTATCTATCCTTTGTAGGAAGTGTATTAAGATTTACTATAGCCCTATTTTATAATGAAAGCAAGCGTCTCGACGACGATGAAGAGTACGTTATGATGTACTTTACTCAACTCTCCCTATCGCTGTGTTACTTAATGCTGTAACTAATCAATATGTTCAGCAGATCATCGTCACACAACTACAATTACACGTGACAGTATGTACTTAAGCCAACGCCCTTTTCTACTAATACCCTTTACTTAACTTTACTTTTACGATGTACTTAATTTTACGTTATAGATTATGTTTAGCATGGCCAGCCAACTAAAAAGTTGACTGGAGATTATATATACAACTTTCTTGGAATAAAAGGTTACTTAATTGTTACTGCTCTAACAATAAACTTTTTGTTCCTCCGCAAATTTATTACACACCCTCCAATTTCACAAATCTAGGAATGTCAACAAGAAAACCGTTTGCAAAGCAAACCTTCCAAAACCTTGATACCAAAAAAATGAATCGACAAAGCACCATATCCTCTCCAAGAAGATTTTCTTGCTTCTAATGCATTAGCTTTATTAGCTTTATTAGGTATTTATTTAATTAGCTTTTTGTCTAATGACATTCATAAGCTTATATTTTGTGAGCATACAAACTCCAAACTTTTCCAAGGACTCGGAGGTTGTTGCCGGTCATCCAAATTTTTTAATTGTTGGTCAAAAGCGGTGCAAATTGGATATGATCATGACTTTTCTTGTCTTTATCTCTGAGTTGAGATGATTGTTTTGTCCCTTTTTTTAATACAAACATCACTAGAGTAAAAGTATTTATTTGCTCATTTTTTCCCACTTCGACTTACATTGTCACGTGTTTGAGATTATACTGAAGACTCAATTGTGGAGTGCATTTGCGGAGTATAATCCTCCAATGTGACTGTTGGAGATATTTCCTCGTAATTTTCTGGTTGGGTTGTTTCTTTCAAGTAGGCAGGTAGGGATAATTCCTCTAATTACAAAGATTGCGATCTGTCACTAAAATAAACATTTAGGGAAGCAGCTGAAGTTAAAGCGAAAAGGTGCACAGGAATTATTCTGGTTAACTTTAGATGCTGCATCCTTAAAATGAATATATATACTATCATGTTTTTAAAGACAATTTGAACATCATCAATAAAAAATTAATGCATAGAGTGAAGTAGTTAGACAGTGAGTTGTATAAATAATCCATTGAGGTTCTTCATGTAAGACAAATAAAGAGAGAAACATATTTTTTCCCCTTGGATTATATTTAAATGAAATATTCAGTTTGATTTTGAAGCAAAGAACGGATAATTATGATCACAATTGTTTTTTAAGATGCTGGCTGGCTTAACTATAGCCACTTGAAGTGAAAATTAAAAAAATACCTTATCGCCAAAAAGCTTCAATAGATAGACCAAGATTGTAATTTGGATTTGCGGCCACCATGTTCATCGTGCATTTACTAATGGGCTTATTACCTGCACAATGAACTGTATACCATACAAATGCTATGGGAAAAAATTTAAATGCAAATTTGCATTTTTAAAATTAAGTTATTTTTAATTGCTTCAAAAGCACATATATGTAGATAAAGTATTTCAATAATGGGTTTGTAAAAACGTAAATTGTAAGAAATTGTTTATAAGGACAATTCAATTCAATGTAAAATTCAATTCACACCACGTACCCAATTTATGCACTGTAAGTAAGAGAGAATATGAAAGTTTATGTGTACTAGGTCTTTTGAGTCACTATATCTTGCAAAGTTTGCAACAGTCCACTGAACATGCAAATTCCAATTCTAGTTGCTAGTTCGTGCCTTATGTTTTAGTAGGTTAGCACTGCTTGAAGCACTAGGGATCATCACAGGGCTCATTCCAAGTCCAAACGTAAATGTTCTCCCAGCTTGGCAAAATCTTAAACGTCCTTCTGGAGATTTTGTAAAAGGATAATCATTCATATTATTACATCATTAGTATCTGCAAAAGCAAAACTTCTTAGAATGCCCCGTTTTTCTAATTTTATTTTTGAACAATTTAAAAAACCTTAATTAAGTAGTAATGTGATGGTTATATTTTTAGCCAGTTGGGGCTCACCAATACGTGCGTATATTTTACGGGTTCTTACGGTATAGACTATGCTGTTGTTCTTGTTTATTGCCTAAAAGTATTCCATCCATTTCTTTATAAGACCAATTTGTTTCAATTAAATTTTAACCCTCGAACATTTTGTTCAATGAGACGTGTTAGCTGTACATTAGCGTCTTGAGACCTCTTTACCCGTTTTACACGCAAATCACTTCTCATAGTAAAACTAGCCTGAAATGACCACCTTCACTTCATCAAGTTAAGGTGTTAGTATTGTTAGTTATTGTTAAGTTACTGTTAGTATATTGGCCATTATCCAATATTACAATCAACAATTAAATAGAAGAAGCATGCCGAAACCAAACTTTCCCCCTGCCTCTCAACACACAGTTCAAGCTTCACTACATCCGTTTTAATGTGAAAGCGAGATTTCATGAAACATTCAGTCCTCCATTTACTACTAAACTATTTAACTTTACAAACTTTTTTACCAGGCACTGAAACTGAACCTGAAGAACTGAACTGAGACTGAACCTCAAGACTCAAGTTGGACTTTCATTCCAGTTGATATCTTTGGATCCATCTTGTCATCTTCGTCATCATCTGCATGATTCAAAAGGCAAAGTGTTAGAGAACAGCACATCTATCCTGATGGCTACAATGGCAAGCACTGTGAAGTGCACTTCCAGGCCGATGTTCTTTGCCACCTTTTCTCTGTTCTTTTGAGCTGGAAGAGGGTACCGTTTGTTGGCCGTTTCCAATCCAAAATCAAATACTTGTTTTGGACACTTGATCTAAAACTAGTTGTTGTGTCTCAATTGTTTAGCTGGTAAACTGTTGCAATGAGATTCAGGCTGGATTACTGGATAAACCGGAACATAATAAGGGAGATAGAGAGAGCATAAATGTCCAGCACAACGGAAATGCCAACGAGGTCACGAATGACCAAAATATTAATATAGTTATAAAACCAAATCTATTATCAATTTATTCAAAGCTTATGACAAATCTTGTTTAAGTAGCCAGTCTTTATATGAGAATAACAGCTGGATCGGAGCCCGATTTACGTAAGGGTACATGTTCCCATCCCCGGATTCAGTTTTTTTATTAGCGACTAAACGGTCCCGGTTTTCCAATCATGCTCGTGTTTGTTAAGTTTGTCTATTAACTCATGGCCGTCTCTTTTGATGGCATTTTGATGTACTGCTTAATTTCTACGTTTTCATAAAGAACTGTGGAAAATTTTATTCGCTGCTTTAGTCACAAAGTGGATTACTTCCTTTATTTCATCTTCTAGTTCTCTTCACCAGGTCAGAACTTTAGTCCAAGAAGTTGAAAAAAGTCACCTGTGGTGCTCCAACAGCCTGAGATGCCAGCCTGCCAGCCATGTTGTTAAGCTATGACACGAAGAAGTTGTTTTATCAGCGGGATCATACGCCACCTCTAAAATATTCGTAGATTTGACATAAAGATTTGTGGATATCTTAGTAACTGTTTCGCAGGATGAAACGGCAGTAGTTGAAATGGTATTATCAGTCTAAATATCAATGTTGTAGACTCTCTGGTACAAATTTAATTGCGGTTTGGTCTTTGGCCTCCGCATTGGTTACTGTGTCCGAAAGCACTTCAGCCACTTGGGTAGGGTTGATGTTTTTGTTAGTTTATTTGTTTGCTACTTGTAGAAGGGAATCCTTGTATGCCCACACACGATAGTACAAGGATTCAGCGTCATAGGAAATCGATGTAAGTAAAGGTTGGGGTGCTTAAGTTAATAGTAACTAAGACATTTGCTCATCATTCACTATACTTTAAATAACGAATTTCTATTTATATGAAATATTCTAATAAATGAACTTGTTTATTCTAATGACCAATGTATCCAAAAAGTGGACGAATTTATAATTGGAAACCTGAAGCCCAAAGGATGTAATTACTGAGACTTGGAATCATCAGACAAAAAGCATAATCCAATCTAAGATATATGTTTTCATGTGGACGACAAAGCAAACTGAAAACTGCTCCAAATCAGGTTACTGTGCAAATCACTGATCAACTGAATTTTGTCCAACAAGCAGTCACAGAACAAATAAATAAAACACTCTAAGATATGAAAACGCAAAATTATCATGGATTAATTATCGTAGGCTTTACGACTTTCTATGACAAGATGAAAGAGTTTATGCAGACAATTGCAAGTCCATGCACTTCTGAATTTTTACAGTTGAGTAATAAACTGAACGAATCGTTTGGCTTACTATTTTTTGGCATTTACCAGCAGGCACATCTTCATTGGTTTTTTTGTAGTCCTATCTTAGCTGTACTACATTAACAAAGGCACAGGTGTACAATGCAATATATCATTCAAAATGAATTCAGAAATAGTTTCTGGGTGCGTGAGTAGATACAATTTAAAGCCTTCCCGTTAATACCCCTCCGCCATTGTTGTTGAGGTTACGTTTATTGAGAGTTTATATACCAAAAAATCATGCATTTTTTACATGTTTTTTTAAGTAACAAAGGATTTTTCATAATATACAGATATCCGCGTTCAAAGGAATTCGGAATATTACAACTTTCTGACAAGTTTTATTATCTTGTCTTGTATAAGTTCATAAAATGATAAACATGTACCAAATTAATTATTCTGTACAAAGTAGCTTTTGGTACAGTCTGTTTAATGGTGAAGCGATTTTTAAAAAATGCACCATCGATCGAGGCGATGATGATGATTTGGTGGTGGGAGAGTACCAAAATAGGTACGATGATGATGAAATTTTGTCCAATTTGAATAGTGGTGCGAAGGAAAAAGGGTACAAGGGTTGTGCCTTAAGGGAGATATTGTGGAAAATTACCAGAAGCAGCTTAAGTTCACTGTAGTACATACTGCTTGTGTATATATTGCTATGAACTTATTTTATGAAGCACGAAGGAGTAGCATGAGGTTGATGCGAGTAAAAAAACTAAAGCAATGCATTCTTCCAGATTTATCTGGTTATCGAAAGTTAATTTTGGAGAAATTCACCTTCAAGAAAAACGTCTTGAAGGATCTTATACATGCACACTGCACGTGATAGGCTGTCCGTTGGTTTTTTGGCTTGGGTTTTTACAGCAGTAGAGCCATTACTTGCAGTGACTGCAACGAGTGAACTACCATTCTAGCTCTCTCTCTTTCTTCTATCACAATTTTTATAGCATAGTTTGTGCAAATCATTTTTGGATTTATTTCCTAAATACGGGAAAAATAAAACAGTGCTTCAGGGGGAGCGGAAATCATTTAGACTTGCAAGTAAAAAGGTTTGTAAATAATATAAAAACTAAAACACAAAAACTAACATAAAATTAATGTAGTTAATAAAAAGTGAGATTTTCTTAATTTATAATTTTCTGCTAATTTAATTTCATTTTTCAGACTTTAGTGGCCAAGAAGCAGCCAAAGGGGGGACTAAAGTTAGGAGCAACCGCCACTGCCCGTCCTGGTATTTATGATTCCAACTCCGACTCATCCGTAGCCGAAGGAATGGCATCCACTGCTGGTGAAAAACAGGCTTCTGCCTCCACAATGACCACTGGATCCACCACTGCCACAATCGAGGACGACGACGAAAACGAATGGATGTTAAAATTGGGATATATAAGATACTTGATCGAACTCAGGCAGTTTGTCGAGATCGTGCTATTATGCAGCTCAGTTACCCTACTAGTATACTTGTATGAGTTGTAGCCATATGAATGTTACTCTGCTGGTTTAATATTTGAGAGTTGAATAAATAAATACTTTTTTTTATTAAAACTCGCTCATTGGTAATTCCAAACCAGTTATTGTGTACCACTTTAATTCAATATTTTGGGGATTGGATTTTTGGAAAGATTGGATTTGCACCATTTTTCTTTCTAAATTTGAGAAGGCACTTGGCGTTTGAAGATTTATCTTAAGTACTTAGAAAATGGCACCGTAATTCAAAAGTCAACAGCTTTATACAAGCATGTTTGTACAAGGCGTTGCATTTTGTAGTAGCACTTTTGATCGATTTTCAACTTTTTTCACTCAACCATCAACTACTTTCAATAATCGCTTTAATTTGGCGGGAAAAAAATCTCGTGCTTTATGTACAACTTAAGCCAAATGAGCCGAATACGTTTTGGTATTGGGAATCCAAGTGGAACTTTTCACATAGGTATTGATCATTTTTTCTGTTCTCTTTCTGCAACGCTCAAAACCTTAAATATATTCAAACCACCAGTTGGCGCTCCACTACATACGTTTCTGGACATAGAGACTATGACTGCTCTAACTAAACTCCATTTTTGGGGAACGAATGCTCCTTCGTTTTCAAATTTTGACCAGGTCACCAAATTAACAAAAACTTCCCATTGATTTAGGCTTCTTCGGACAAAAGAGATCAAATGGAAAATTACAAAAAGTATTTTTTTGATGTGGCCTGATTTGCAAAACCACATGTGATGGAGAGCTACTTATTGGACAAGCTCACCTATTTGGATGTCGACTACGTCGTCTACCTACTACTCGACTAGTTAAAGGAACGCAATCTTATGGGTAAATGAATGTCAAATTTGACAATTTTGAAAACTATTTTTTCTAAACTATTGAAAGTTCAATTGTTCATGTTCAGATTTTGATAAATGATTTTGTGAAACCCGATGTAAAAAATGTTTTATATTCCTTTTTGTAGACCTGCAGAAATTATTTGTAGATGCGTAAGCCGTGCTATCTGACAATGCAGCTTACAAGGGTTTCTACAAATGCCTAATTTTATTTCACTTAACATTTATGTGGGTGCTTAGGTAGTATTTAAATAAATGATGGAAAATTCGAAGGTACATTAAAAACTCGGATAACTTACTTCTTCAGATCAGCTAGATTGCAGTTCCATTTGGCATTTTGCATAATAATTAATAATAATTATGTTTATTTATTTTAGCCATGTACCCTTTGCATTACGCCACCAATATAACGTAAATGACACTATGTAGTGTAAAGTACACGAATTGAAATTGGTTTTGCACCTAGTAAATCCCTAAGCATTATAACATCGTTAATTCCCTCTTTGTTAAAATTATAAAAAATAGTATCTATTTTACCGTACTCCCCTCCTCCTTCCACTTTTGCTTGCAATATTAATAGATACTCCTATGGTTTAAACTGATGGTGGTATCTTGGAAAATTTCTGATCCACTTGTCGTTTCAACACAAAGAAATTACACTTACTACACAATTCAGTTCCTTATCTTCAATTTCCCTATTTAGTAGAGCTTTTAGTCCCAAAAACTATTTCCAGATAGAATAAAGCCTGCTACCGGCTTAATATTCAATCTGCCTTAAACGTAGTCCCACAAAAATTACGTTATACGGAATAAGTTATGTGCTTTAAATTTGCAGTGCATTTTCACATTTAAAATGATTCAAGTCAAGCAAATCTTTCATTTTTCCATCTTCTATTTGACATAATTATAACTTTTAAGTAGGTTATCGTTTCACCACTGTCTGTTCCGTAGAAATTTAATTTGGTTCAATTGTGAATTTTGAACAATGAGTACTTAAATAATTTAAATGGAAGAAGTAGTGCGATGGAGACAGCGGTGAATTTTTTAGCTGAAACTTGAAGAGTTCAAAAAGTCTTGTCAGAAGAATACATGCGAAATGAAGGGTTTGGGAGTTCGTAGAAAATAAAAATTGATTTTGATTCGCAAACAAAGAAAATTGATAAGACGTTTACGACACATGTCCAGTCCTGATTTTAAAATTCAAGTAAAACTAGGGAAAATTTCTCCATACAATTTATAATATTTTAAGTTTTATACTCAATTGAATGGTCCAGAATATTCATCACTATCATATCGATTTGTAGCAGGTCTGATTAAAACATGTAAAAATTATTTGATTGGAGACTAAATCTAAAAAAAATATGATTTTAATTAATTTTTAAAAAAGTTGTAAGAACTAAGGATCACGTTTTAAATGAAATGGTTGCTAATAATAACTTGGACTATTTTAAGTTGTGTAATAGCTAGTAGAAGCATTTTGGTGTCTTCTCCGCATTTACTTTCGTTACCTTCAAAATTAATTTAAATGGTTAAATAACGGATTATTTATTTTCTTGGAAGGCCCTGTAAACAATAAGTAAGTTTAAATATTTCGTGGAAAACACTCTGGACAGGATGAGTGAATATTTTAAGTTTAAAAAGTATATAAAGCCTCTTATGATTACATCCAAATGTCAGTTTTTAAAATATTGTAAACATTAACCGAATTTATTTGGTCAAGTATGATTTTACATCTTCATTATCATTTCTTTCGAAAAATAATTAAATTGGAAAAACGGAGTGTAATGATTATGTTGATTTTGGTTTTGGGACTGAAACAATTATTTACCCATTGAGCGAATGGCAGAAAAAATAAAAAGACACAGTGAAATTTATTTTAAAAATTGGAAACGGCATAAAAGAATATATTATCTCAACCTATATCGGTGTGGTGCATAGTTTACTAAAGAGATAACATGGTTATGACACCGTGTGAATTGAATATTAAAAGTAGAATTATTCAATCTTCCTGGTAGACGGAGAAAAAATGCCTGCTTTAAAGCAATTGCACAAGTCAGTGAACAAGTGAATTATTACTTTTTTTACTTCAAACTCAAAACTGCGGAATGCAGTATTGTAATCAAGCCAAGCTATCAAACAAGGCAGTTTACAAAGAGTTTATGCAAAGGCCTTATTTGGTATCTCTTAAAATTTGTGTGGGTGCAAAGGTTATATTTAGATTATTGATGGACAGTAAGCAAATTTGATTTTAAATAGGCTTGAACGTACTTTGGCTCTGTGAATTCTTTGATAATCTTATGAACAAAAAAAAACAATTATGCTTGTAGTTTTACCAAGGTTGCGACATCACAAGAAGAAATCCATAAATCAATTCAGTTCATGGGGTTTTTAATGTATTTGATTTCTTTGTGTGAAAACTTACAAATCAGATTGGATCAATGAACTGTACTAGTAGTAATATTTCTATCTTGAATAATAATTTTATAATTTGATTTTTAATTTTATACTGACTAATGGGCTACAAGCTTCAATAACCTTAATTAGTTTTATTATTTGTTAAAATATTTTCCATATCAATCATGAAGTTTAATAATGATATTTACTGAATCGGGTACATGCAATGAAACCAAGTGTTCGCCTGCTAAACAGAAGAAAGTCAACCATTAAAAGTCTGACTGAATATTTTAGAAAAAGTTTCAAGATATCTTGATGGTTTTGTATAGAGTGAAATAGCTGGTTAAGTACTAAAATAATCTAATTTCCATTTCTGATCCGAACTTTTCATTTAAAAGTTTAGAAAATTTGGATCCTTCAAACTTTTGCGCACTTTAAATATTTTATCTCATCTGAACACGAAACTAATTTAAAGTACTCAATGTTGCGAACCAATATTAATTGTAGTTTAACTGAGACCATTTTCCTAATTTTGTATGCTTAAAGTTTCGAATACACTAAAATAAATTAACAAACAAGTCAATATTTTTTATACCTTTTCGAGTTGCCCTGAAGAAAAATATAAGTATTATAGCGAAACTAAGATAGCTATAATTCCAATTGGAATTGAAATTGTAAAACCAAAGGACTTAAGCAGTGAAAATGCAGTAAAATAAAAATTTTACTTTTTTATTCTATTACAAACATGTTCTCTTTGTAACAAGATACAGCACTGCATTACTACTCTATTTCC
>JAQIWN010000457.1:0-33283 GCA_034699025.1 Entomobrya cf. arborea Gr-Col-00668 | reverse complement strand
TAAAATATTTCCTCCATGGAGAGGGAAGGAGGAAGGGTTCCCATTACACATGCGGCATTGCCTTTCTGAATAGCTATACTTATCCTTTGAATGAGGAAAGATTTAGAACGAGGCTCCCCTGTAATTACAGTGATATACTTCCCTAACAAATTAATAAAGTCAATGGCTTCTTGACACCAAGGTCCCATTGTTTCAACAGAAGCTGTAAATGATTATTAAAGCTGTGCAATGTACAACGTTCCCATATAAATTCTGGTGAAAGTTTAGACATTACTTGCTCGAAGAAGATGCGTACGTATATATGTGTACGCCATTTATTATTCTACGAGAAGCTAACTACTTTAACTTTATTGTATATTTTTATGTCATTGATTCGATGTTATTGGATATTTGAACAAAAAATAACTGTTGTGATTATCTAGAAATTGTTGTAATCTGATGTGTCCGCAAAATTCTTAAGGATCTGATGGTTGTGGTCCATCACAATATTTAGCATCACCTTCAGTTGTGTGGAAATTAATCCATTGGGTAGCCTCTGCAGTTAAAAAAATAGTTATTTTAGCATTGGAGAAGAAGATGAAGAAACATCTTTAAACTATTTCTTTTAAAAGTAACTTACCCGTCACTCTCGAATAAATGCCTGTAGAAAAATAATGAAAAAAATAAAAATGAGAACAATGATATTCATCGAATAAATTTCTACAAATATTTTCTGCATTTTTTCTTACCAGGCTTTCCTTTACGAGCACATCCCTCACCTGTAAAATAATTAAGACAATATTTAACAATGGAAAATATCAAATTATTTATTAATATTACTAAAGCATTTCAGATTCATGTCTCAATTTACCCCATGACACAACTCCAACTTGCCAGAATTGCTTGGTGGGCATCTTTAAGACTAAAGGACCCCCAGAATCTCCAGTACAAGCATCCTTACCACCTCCCTTGTGACCTGCACACAACATTCTACGGGTCAAGATATCTGCAGGGATTTTCTTCTCACACTCAGACCATTCGATGTAAGGCACATCCAACTTTTGCAGGACTCGTGTGGAGCCACCAGCGTTTTCAGCGGACATTCCCCATCCAGCCACGGTGAAGTTCTGGCCTTTCCATCCAGACATATGTGAGTCCCAAACGTCAGCAGGGGGTAGACAGATAGGTGTTGGTGCGTCAGCAGCAGAAAGGTCAATTTTCTTCGTCAATCGAAGAAGTGCATAGTCGTAATCATAAAATTCATTGAAAAGTGGGTGGTTAATAATTTCTTCCACTTGAAAACGTTGCGTATTTTCATCTTTGTCAGTTTTCTTTGCCGCATCATAACCCGAGCTTCTGATTGATCCTTCTTTACTAAAATATTATGTGACGATTTAAACAATTAAATTTTACAGTCGAACATGGAACAGCACAAGTAATTGTTTTGAAATGGTTATGATATTATTAAAATACCCGAGTTCTACATCCTTAGCTCCTTTCTTCTTTGTCATGTCAAGAGTGTGAGCACGGATTAAAACTTCAATTTGGTTGGGTTTTTTGTTCTCAAACCAGAAACAATGAGCCTAAAAATGAACAACATTGTTAAAAAAGACAATAGGTTACTTGACGAAAATATTATCTTTAAATTTAAAATTTACAGCTGTCAAGATGTAGCGGTCATTGATAACAGAAGCGCCACAATTTGGAGATCTGGTTTTCGCAAACACAACTGCCGCAAGCCAGGGAAATTCATTCATCTTGGCATCCTCACCACCTTTACCATAAAATCAAGTTGAAAATTAATGCGTAATGATACTAAGAAGTTATAATTATTCAAGTTTGTCATTATTATTATTAAGTCATTATTATATTATCTTGATCTTACCTACAATTCTGTCATCCTTATTCTGGAAGCCACATGCTAAAAAATTATGAAGTTCAATCATAAATAATCCTTATTTGAAAAAAAATTGTATTGAATTTGGTTTTTTATTTTTACCACATCGTTGGTCAACTTTATTTTTCTTATTTTTCTCCAAACGGTTAGCATCTGTCAAAACAAAGAAATTAAAAATTATTAAGCTTCAAATATTTTTTATGGGATGAATATGATATTGAGTCAATTATATCATTCATATTCTTGATTTAATTTTTGATAAATTACCGCCGGTTGCGCAACTGGCAGTGCATTGTATTCCACCCTTTTTTCCCTCTGTCTCAAGCACCATGAAAAGGTCCCTCAATCCTTGGCCAGCCATCACAGTCGTTTCTGTTTTACCGCAAAGATGTGTTTCTCCACTAACTCCATCAGTGATTTTCAGAAAATCGTCCTCACAGTCATCATTCTCTGGGATATCTACTTTACAAGTCAGTTGAACATTGCATCCTTCGTCCCCCTGTACACAAATTAACGAAGTCGTAATGAATTTTTTTGTAGGTAAGTTGTCAATCATCAAATTTGAAAAACTTACTAGTATAGAGTACATGCATCTATTCGGAGCTTTGAGAGGAAGTTTCACATCGATTTTGTCAGCCTTTTTTTTCTTTGAAATATGTATTGATTTATCACACTTTGATGCGCTAACTGAAATAAACCGGAAACAATAGAATTTCAAAATATTTACATATTTTATGTTTAAAAAACCAGCATTCTATGAATTATTTCAATCCGCCTCACATGCATTTTCAACAAATAGGACTACCTATTAAAAAAAGAAATTCACATTGAAAATTATATTTTTTCTAAATAAGCAACAATGATTAATAAGTTAGAGCGTCTGGAGTACTTACTATAAGTAGAGGGACTAGACTAATTAGCATTTTTCCCATTTTGATAAACCACTTTTAGTGGGCCTGGTCTATTCCAAAGTACCAAATCCAAGCCCAGAATACGAGATCAATAATAAAACGCAATTGTACAATGGAAAATACCAGAATGATGATTGATCGATGATTGAGTTCTCTGTCTCCAATTGTCGTAATTTTATTGCGGAAACCGTTTAATCTTCCGTTCATAAATGGCCAAAAATTCATACAACATTTTTATGTTGCATTTTTATTCCTGTCTCAACCTCAACTCAATTTCGTCAACGTCACATTGTCGCTCATCATTGTTCAGCATTTTCATATCGTATGAGAACATTTACACATGTATTACCGATACAATACAATCATCTTTAATCGTGAAACAGAATAATCATAAGCAATCACAGAGACAATAGACAATTTTTTGCCAAATTAATTGATCTTTTTTATATTTATCAGTTAAATACTTAATTAAGAACGACAAATGGCACTGATGGTGTTGGTGATGATGTTATATTACAAGCAAAATGACAAGCAAGCAACCGACACAAGCTTTTATTAGTGATTAACACAAACATGGAAAGCTTTCCGTTTTACGCTCAACAAATTTATTGATGTTTAAGAAAATAAATTTTTTGACTAATTTACAATTTACTATCACGATTTCAACAGAAGAAAAACGAGATTTGCTATATAATTTGAGGACTTCATATACTATAAAGTTTATAGTAAATTTAGTAAATGAGAACCAAAATTGATAGCAAAAATAGTAAACTTGTGCATGACCATCATGACTCGTGAATTCAAGTTCCTTTCATGACATATCATAATAAAAAGACTCAATTCTTGTCCAGCGAATTATTAATTTTGTTCATCATCATTTTCATTATTAATGGTTTATGGTTTAATTTAGAATGGTTTAATTTTGAATAAAAGAATGAAACCAGACTACGATTTCAAATACGTTTTCATTGTTCATCAAAAGTTCATCTTTCATACATCTAAGTAAGTAGCTAGCTTCTTCGCCTGCTCTTCTGCACCAAAAACACTTCATTCTGCAAGTCATACATTTCATTGTGCCTATGATGAAAATGAAAACATAAACAGCGCGAAGCTAGCATATGCCCATCAGTGGTTCACTTTACATTTCGAGTCACTTGTCGGGTTGTTTAAAAACTGTCCAAATCAGTCCAAAAATGTAATTAATTGTGACAATTATGCAGATATAAAGACAGTTTCTGTTAGATGTATTTATTGCAAGTAGGGACTCTGGTATATACATGCATGCTATAGGCGTGGCGTAGACGTAGCCTCTTTTTGAGTGTTTGATTGACACTGTAATTTTGACTCGTTTAACAACTTAAAAATTGTCTATTTGAATCAGTTAATACTCCATTGGATGTGTGTCAGTAGCCATCATGTCTTCAGACTCTGATAGCGATGATTATTACGGGCCAGCGCTGCCTCCAGGATTCAAACAGGGTGGCAGTGGACCTCAGTCGTCCAGTGACAAGATAACGTAAATGATTATGCCAAAAATAACTTTTAATTTTGCATATTACAAATAATTTGCCAAACTTTCCCAAGCTAAAAAAGTATATTTTATTCAGGACACCGCCCAAAAAGATTGACGATGCTCCAATTGGACCTGTTTTACCTCCAGCGCTGAGAGCAAAGTTGGAAGCCGGGGCCTCATCATTAACACCGGAAGACGAAGCTAGTAGTACAAATGACATCGAGCCATTACAAAACCAATCTATTGAGTCTGATTCAGACTCGGATTCAGATGTTATTGGACCTTTGCCTCCTGATCACCCCAAAGCACATCAGCGAGTTATAGCTCCTTCCCTTCCATCATCATCGTCGGAAAAGCCTAAAAGAGAAGAATGGATGTTGGTGCCGCCCAAGAACAGAATTATTCCTGGGCTAGGATTGGCACCTCGTAAATTTTTAACCAGAGCTCCAGAGGATTCCCATCGATCTGATGAAGAGGAGGATGAAGAAGAAATTTTCGCACGTGAGGCTGACGCGGAAATTGAAAAAAAGTTGATTAGTGATTATGATCAAAAGATGGATGACATGAAGAAAGATTTTGAAGCTAAAAAAAGACGAGGGGAAAGTCTTCTTGAAATTCATCAAAAGGACTTGAAAAAGAAAAAGGTAGGTTAAAATTCAAGATTAAATCACTTAATAAAAGCTTACTGTTATATACTAAGCTAGTTCTCCTAACTTTACAACTATTAAATTAAGTTTATAAATTATTAAAAATGGCAACTATTTTAATTCCAGGACAAAGATAGTGACAAGGCAGAACGAAAACCCTTTGACAGGGATACTGATTTACAGGTATCTGGGATATCATCCGCGGATAAACAAAAGTATATTGAAAAAAGTAAAGAACTTAATACTAAATTTTCAAGGGGATCACGAAAGTACTTGTAAAAGTTATATTTTGTTTACATTTCATTTTACTGATTCCAATGCATCTCTGTAAATAGACATAAATAGTATAAAATATTATTTGAATAAAAACCAAGATGTAGCTACACACGTGCAAAGTGAAACGATACATGTTCAAGGGATGATATTTAATTATACTTATCCAAACTATGCCCATTTGAAACAGCACATTTTATATTAGCCTGGCAAATGGTTGGGAACATAATATCACATTTTCTTCATGTTTTGTTTGAAATTTGCTAAGAGAGACGGCAGAAGTAAGAGTCAACTTTTAGTCAACTATACGCAACTTTTTCAGTGCGTAAGTGAATGTGAATTGTGAATTGAAACGGAAGTGAATGTAACGGTACGTTATTTACTCCTTTGCATAATATATTTGCAATGCATGCATGGATATTAGATTTCCTATACATTACATACGTACATAAATCAAGAGTTCTTTCAAGCACAGGGTATTACGAAGCTGATAAATAAAAGATAAAACACAATCGCACGATGTCTTTAGAGATCATAAGACCTGCGAATAATAATTGCAATGCGAGTTTTTCCCAAACAACCACATTAGGTACATATATTATGTCTACTAAAAGATAGTGTTATGTATTTGCAACCCGTTGTGATATGTGCGAAAACTAGTGTAAAGCGTATCAAATTAAAATGGTATTACGTACTTACCTCACACAAATCGACGACTTCCCTTCAGCGTTACGTTATTACATTGGAATCTCTGGTTTTATCGTTTTACTTTGAAATTTCATTGTTTCGCTTCAGTATCTCAATAGCCACAACATGTGCAAAGGAGGATACCAAACAGTAAAAAACATACAAATAGGTGCGTGTGACTGTGAGTCAATAGCATCAACAATGTACGTACAGCATTCAGCATACTATGTTTCTAGTAAAAGTTTCCTTCTTCAGAATCTGTCGTACTCTATTCTAGGTTAAAGACCTTATGAGATCCTGTAGACGCTGCGATGATACTGGTATGATTCAACAATAAAAAAAGTGCTCGTTCATTCGCATTCACATATTAATTCTTCATAAAAAAAAGTCTACCTCAACGCTGCGCTGCTGGTTTGTGGAGGACTGACGGCCAAAGTGCAGAAACGTTCTATTTTTCTGGTCTGGACTATATCTTATGTTTATGATAGCACTACACGCTCGGCTTGCCTTTCGCTATTTTTTATTATTCAAAAAAATATCTCTTTTGCTACCTTCATGTTAGAGAAAATGCTTTGTACTTGACTACTAGTTTTTGTTTCGCCAAATGAAAGATAATAACACACATCATTGTTGAAATGACACCCATATAATATAGAGCAAAAATCTCTGTCTGTCAAAACACGCCAGAATATTCATCATTGCAAAAAAACGTTAAGCTATGGTTCACGTGTCACTGCCAAAACTCATTTGCACTTTAATAAAAAATATCACATTGACATTCATATTAATTCTTTTGGTACTAGTACAAAGTACGCTTTCCTGATCCTGACTCCTGACCGTTATATCATAACAGGAATGGTTGAGATCTCAGCAAAAAATACAAATGAGTCAGCCAAACTTAAACAACTTTCGAAAGTTGAATATTTGTCAAATCATCGGCTATTCACTTTGACGTACCGGGGAACCACCTACGGTCCTTCATGTTCGTGACATACAAAAGAAAAGTAAACGGTTCTTTTGATTACTAGTTTCCTTCCTTTTTCCCATTATATTTTTTACATCTGTGTCGAATAAAGTATACGATTAAGCAGGATGTCAGTATAGAACTGGACCATGAGGCTTATGAAATTATTTTTCTAGAATTTTCTGAGCCGTAATACGTTACTATACCTGGTGAATCGACATAACGTTTAGTAGTTTGCATGAATTCGTCATTTTCATCAGCAATCATTCAAAGTTTGTCGCTTTCCTTTGTTATAATAACGTAACGAATTCTGACAAAAACGGATGTTTTAAGGCTCTACAACATGGACATCTATTCGCAGTTCCGATTTTGTGATTTGTGGTACAAATGCGGAAATATTAGATTTTACCAGTCCCTTCCAATAACTAAAAAAAAGTGTAGTACTAGCAGGGATTCGTCTAAGTGAAACTGGGTGATCGTAAAGTTAGTCGATAAAAGCGACCATACCTCATATTTTTTAGTTTCAAGATGTTGGGGAAAAGTGAGAAGGCCAACAGGCCGAGGTCATCAAAGCCATCCTCAGTAGGTAACAAGGATCTGGGTGGAATAAGAAAAACGCGTGTACGCTTTCAAGATAATTC
Organism: Entomobrya cf. arborea Gr-Col-00668; assembly: GCA_034699025.1. NCBI lineage: Eukaryota > Metazoa > Arthropoda > Collembola > Entomobryomorpha > Entomobryidae > Entomobrya > Entomobrya cf. arborea Gr-Col-00668. Next base: position 25,771 of record JAQIWN010000457.1, on the reverse strand, counting down.
CAGTCAAAAAAGGTCATCTACACAAACAAATTATTCTGGCAACAACAAGGAAAACTTGAAAATCAGTACGAAGTATGAAGCAATCGTAGAAAAGTGTTTGAAGCTGGGGACGAAATATGTAGATGAAGATTTCCCTGCTACAAATTCCTCACTTTTCCGTCCTAATAAGTTGAATGATAAGAAACAACACAATGCGACAATCGTGAATCGTGCTAGATTTTCAAAATGCACAAGTTGGCAACGCCCGGAAAATATTAGAATGGCTGGTAAAGAACCAAACTGGGTATTGATCAAGGAGCCACGTCCATTAGATATATGTCAAGGTAAGCTCAGATTGATATCGAATTAATTTATTCATTTAACGTCTGTACTATTATAATAAATTGTCAATCTTATTTTAAAATAGGAGAGTTAGGAAATTGCTGGTTTGTGGCCGCCTTGGCTTTGCTTGCAGAACGAAAGGAACTTTTGTCGAAGATCTTAGTGACAAAGGAAATTAATTCTGTTGGTGTATACGTGTTAAGACTGTTTAAAGATGGAGTCTGGAACGAAGTTATAGTTGATGATCTACTTCCTTGCGATTCTTTCAATAGACTGCTTTTTTCAAGTGTATGTACCTGATTGAGACGTTCATTTTATCGTGATGTATGTGAAATATTTCTTTGGTATAAAAATAGGTTCATTTTTTCAGTGTCGACGAAAACAACTTTGGGTGCCTTTAATTGAAAAGGCAATGTCAAAGTTACATGGAACCTATGAATCGTTGCAATCTGGAAGTATCTGGGATGGATTAAACTACCTAACTGGTTACGTTTCTGAGCGTATACTTCTGGTACTAATAACATATATTTCAAAACACATTACAGATTACTATGTGTTGTGAGGGTAAAAATAAAGGGATGTATCAAGTTGCCCCATTAAATGAATTTGAACTAATATCATGCTTAAAAATATTGGCTATTGCAGAAATCTGAAGATGACCGTGAGTTATTATGGGGTAGACTTTTATCGTTCAATTCCTGTGGTTTTCTCATGGGAGCTACAATTACCACTCCAGAACTGTCCGAGATTGTGTATGAAGGCAAAGGGCTTGTTGCAAATCACGTGTATTCGGTTTTGCAAATAGTATCCAATGATGGCAACAGGTTTGTATTATTCTTAAAATTACTGTGAATCTTATAAGTGAGCTGACTAAATATGAAATACATGCTGAGGTTGTGATTTTTTACTTAATTCTATAGGTTAATCCAACTACGAAACCCGTGGGGAAGATTCAGCTGGAAAGGCGATTGGAGTGATGCGTCTCTTCTGTGGACTCCACAAATGCGAAAAGAACTTTCACCCAACCAGTCTCATGAAGGTGTATTTTGGATGAGTTATCAAGATTTTATGAAGTAATTTTATCACACTATTGTTTCAAAAATATATAAATATACCAGCCATAGTCTTATTTTCGCAGAATTTACATCAGACCATAAATATTTATTTGCAGGCATTTCACTTGTTTGGAAGTGTGTAAAGTAAGGAAAGGATGGAAAACGTATACAATGGAAGGGATTTTGCCACCGTACGCAGATCAGGATTGTCAACCATGCTTCGAACTGATTTGTAAAAGTGCTACATGTGAAGTTGATATTTCATTGTATCAAAGCTCTAAACGGTATTTTAAATGTCATTTTGAATCTAGTATGTAGTAGTATGTTTAAAACAGATTTTGCAAGCTGACATATTATGTTTTTATTTAGAAATGCTCGAGAGCTTGTAAAATTGACTGATATTGGATTTATCGTTTTTGAAACAAACGGGAGTTCCTCAAAGTCATTTAAGTTGGTTGAACCAATTGAATTCGTCACTAGTTCCCGGCGACGCTGCGTTACTTGTAATTTAATGCTTAGCGCTGGGAAATACATCGTGGTTCCATTTTCATTTGGCCACTGGACAAAGGAAGGTAATATCATATGTTGATTTACTTTTTAATAAGTCAATTTCAAAAGATGTACATCAAGTTGCAAATTAATTTCTTATTTTGCAGAGCATATGGATGTATTTTATAATTTCACGTTATCAATATACTCATCTCGCGACTTAAGTTGCTCTACCATCCGCCCACCAAACTATTCAAATATTTTAGCTGATGCTCTGATTTCTTGTGCGAATAAGTACGGGAAGAAAAAACGGTACTCTTTGAAAGAGAAATATGACGACATCTGCACAATCTCCCTAAATATGGGATCTGGCTACTGTACCGTTTTGGGGAATCACAGTACTAAATACGTCGAACTTCAAATGAACTCCAGAACACGGCAGGACTACGTTACTACAAGGGGATCATTCAGTACTTCAGATAACATAGCGCCCAATCATTGGTACGTAAACATTATTAAAACTTTAAAAATGTTGAGCATTTTAACAAATACAATTTTTTTACCTTTTCAGTCAAGTAATACAAATATTAACAGCCAAAGACACCGGAAAGTCAAGTCGGATTTCCAATTCATATCAACTTCAAGTATACGACAGTCTAAGTCAAATGAAATCAGAAACGTCGGGGAAACCGCATGAGCCTCCAATCGATACCCGTGTTGCAGGTTTGCACATGCCAAGACCAGTTGGTGGGAACGCCGTAGTTTTGAATTAAATTAATTAAAGTAATAATGTTTAAATATAGTTGAAAATAAAGTGCTGATTTTTGTTATTAACACACACATTTGCTCATTTTATTGACTGATTTAATTTAAACATGCGCATGACTTTCCTTTATCATAAAAATATTTATAAGTATCAACTATTTACTATTATTCTAAAATAATACTAAAAAAATAAGGAATTTTTCGACCTTAGTTTATCGTAAAACTATTCGATACTGACATGTTTTATTCAACGTAAAATTATAAACATGTTAATACTATTACGATGACATACTTTTTCGTAAAAAGTGTACCAATTGAGACTGTTTATAACATTTTCGACCACAGGTAACTTGATTAATTCATCTTGTATTGTAATAAACTCTTAAATATGCGGACTGTTACAGGGGTACAGATAAAAGAGTACAGATCAACATCATTAACTGAACTTTCTCGGTAATGTTTCTTATTATTATTAAAATATTTTTGCATTTCAAATTAGTCCGATGAAAATTAATTGGTATAAGAATCAATGCAATTCATCCTAAATCCCTTACGTCAATTAGAAGACGGGGTGGGTATTAGTTGGAAAGGAAATTCTACGCTTGTTTAAGTTTATCCAATTTTTGCGTATTTTGAAGTAAATTAGGATAAATGCGAAAAATATGTATGTAATCAAAAATATATTTTGGCGGATTTTTAATTTTTTAGTTCATAAATTAACTCACTTGCCTTCAGCATATTTTACCCTAATCTATACAGTATCTGTATATATACCCAATACTTAATGAGTGTGTCTAAACTCTAACTTGAAAAGGAAGTACTTGAAATCTCTTATCATAATGCACAGGAACTGAAGTTCTTTTAAATTAATTAAATATCATATTATTACTGTTGACGAATAATAATAGTGGAGAATGGTAACTATCCTACTAGATTTAAAAATGATCACAACTCGTTTAGCGCAGCGTGCTGCATATGTAGTCTCTGCTTACAGAATTCGTAGAATTCAATCTCCTTTGTGAAATTTTGTCTCAGGATGTTCTTCACGTGTTCTGAAACTGGGGGCTTGTACATGTTCTTGTTTATTTTAACCATTGATGATAAGTTATCTGAAATTATTTCAGGAAGGAATCTCATTATAAAAATTTATAGACTTATTTTGTAGTTAAATTAGTTTTAAAATAAGATATGGTGTGAGAAAATGTATTATTATTTTTTGGTAAAAAAATCTATTTAGACTAGACGTGTTACCAAAATAAAATTTGAGTTGTACTATAAACATTTCAAAGTATTAAATGTTTAGGTATTAAGAATGTAGCACAATAGGGGAAAACACTTACCATAATATACCTGTGAAGCACCGGTAAAAAATCTTGGGATGTATTTTTCTAGAACTTTGAGAGTAACATCCATTTCCTCCAAAACTCCGACAACTGAGTAATACTTTTCTACGTTTTGTTTGGCCTTTTGCATTGCCCATTCACCATTAAATTCTCTGTCAAAAATATAATCATTCGGCACAACTTGTATTAGATTCATTTTACTCCTTAATTTACATTCCAATGATACGTTCTCAAATTCTTGCTAAAAACTAAACTAGTCCAGCTCAAAATACCCCAAAATTATTGAAAAATTTACACCATACTACATATACTATTTTACAGAAATTCACTATGCAAATAATTTACTTACACGCATTTTTCATCATGCCCGCAAAAGAACATGCTTTGCCTTCGGTGGTCACCAACTCCATCATGGTATTCCCCAGGAATAAACATGCATTCTCTGTCGCCATTCAGTACACAAGTTTCAAAGTCCTAGAATCATCAAATTTTAATTGTTTTTCATTTTAATTGAATTTCATCATGAAAGCCGTGAAATGATGGTTGCATTTTTACCTTTTTGAGCCACATAGGATGCGGCAGAGGTAACTCAGGAAAGACTTGTTTTCTTTCAATAATATACCAAGGGGCCCGAATGTAATAAAACCATGAAATAACACGCTCTATTGGATCTCTAACGATATTCATGTAGATCGGCATTGAGTACCCATGTCTAAAAATCATGGTTAAAATGATCATTATCCATCATAATCATCACAATAAAGAAATTTATTACAAATCCACTAATTTGTTTCTCTTTTCAATAAATCTGTTTTATAATGGTTATTAAAAATCAAACAACCTTGTAAAGTTACTGAAGCATGTATGCTTCACGTAGACTGATGGCGGGGTGAACATATCCACCATTGTGGCTAGCCGGCTCTAGAAAAGAATTCCCCAAAAAACAAGAATGGTTTTTTAGAAATGATCTCAGATCAGTCGATATATGATAATAGATTGTTTGTTATTGAAAAAATGTGTATTGTTCTGGGTCAATATCAATTTTTTGCGGCACCTCTTCGTAATAGGTCATCTTGATCGTTTCAACCTTTTGCGTTCTATCACGATGGAACTGGAATTCATTAAGAACAGCCAGTCTCTGCATAAGATCCATTAGCGTCTGGCTACCCACTTTGGGCACACGGTTGAAAAACAAGGTTTCCTTTTCGGCATTACGTGTGTTGTTTAAGGCTGTTGCGTTATACTATTAAAAGTAGGAGGAATTAAGTTATAAAAATAATTTACGCAAACAAAAACAAAAAAAAATCACGCAAAAAATTTGTTAACAGTTAGTAAATTAGTTTGATTATAAGATTAGATATATGAGATAAAGTATATTTTTATGGTGGAAAAATATGATCGAGTTTAAAATGTCATTTCGTAAAAAATAATGCTGCAAGTGCCCTCACTAGACTTTATGATTACAGGTTATTGTACTACTAATGACTATGCTATTATTGGATCTGCGTAAAACAAGGATGAGTGATGATAAGATTGAGGACGATGTTTCTACGAAATTTCATTCTTTAGTTGGATAATCACTATTTTCATGAAGTTTATACAATAAACAGTAAACCTGCCATTATGCATGCACGTTTTTTTTTCAAAACAACGATTACAGCACACACGCGTAGACTAGACCATAATTCATCTTCGTTTTTTAAAGTTTCTGCTACACAAACTCAACAGACCTTGTTGATTTTCAGATTTTTAAATAGCTTTATTTAACAAACTAGCTTTTATAAGTGTATCATTGCTATTGTTGATGACGTACTTATTATGTACCTATTTAAGTTTAATCCTTTTAAAATCTAGATATTTATTTTTGTGCCCGTGTACCCTAAAACTAGTTTCATTTTTATTGCTACTAATAATACGTTACTAGAAAAAAATGTGAGTGAATGCTAGTTGGTAGAATAGTATGCACAGATTTATTTATCTATTCATAAATCGACCATACTATCAAATTGGCCAAGAATTTTTTCATTTGAATATAATATCTTAGATTTAATCCCCTTGAAAGTAAGTGAGCATCTTAATGTTCGAACTTAAGCTGGCACCCATAGCTAATACGGTCATTAAATACTTGCATTTTACGTATTTTGGTTTCAAAGTAGTTGGTGAAAGAGTTTAGATCAACCCACTGGCTTCATTATCTGGAGCTAAAGTGTGCGTAATTGAGAGGCCTTCAAAATAACGCGTGCGTCATCACTTCGAAATCCCACCTATCCCCACCCATTTTTTGTAGTACTATAATCTTTCTGTCGAGTAAAGGTTGTCCTAATTTATCACTATACTTTAATCTGCACAATTTTAACCTGTTCAAGCGCGTTAGAACAGTAGAAGCGATGTATTTCCTTGCTCACAAAATGCTATTTTTATTTACTATACCAAGTGTCTGAACTTTATATTCCCAAACAAAATAAAGCCTTACCTTTACTCTAGGAAATAACGATGTTATGCGATGTCGTTGAGATTTACTGGTAGAAACATCTTGATGATCAGCGTGATTGCTACCACTGCCGCTGTAGTGGCCACTGTGAACTTTTTCTTGACTGATGGATGATAAGTGATCTGAAGACAATAAAAGCAAGCATAAATATAATTAGCTTAAAAGAATAAAAAAATAGAAAATGGAATGATGAATGAAATGTTTCAAAGTGCAAAATTACTAGCGAATCGGTAGTCACAATGAACATAATGAGTGCAGCAATATGTTACGTAAAACTTTGGTTTGTACTCCCGTCAAAGTCAACAAGAATCAAGTTTTGGAATCAGGGATGTGGTTCTACTACTTTTCTAATTAAACTCTATTTATACTGTCGCAAAAGTGCATCCGCAGTTAGACCTAATTATCAAATCTAGAGAATGCTTAAATTAAATCATTTCATCACGCCGAAAAGCTCCATATTGAAAGTTTGCATCTGTCCATAAATGATTAGTGATCAGCATTGCATGAATATGCCGCTATAAATCTAATCATAACAATTAAATACTTCAAGCGCTTTCGCATACTGTTTTACATACATTACAAGTAGTAGTCTTTAAAATCTAGAATTGTATTTCAGATCTTGAAATAAAATTGGACAAATAAGAAGTAAATTAACATATTTTTGTGCTGTTTGCTTATGTCGGGGCATTATGAGAAAAGTGCGTGGTCACCGTAAAATTTGTACGTGACGGCAATGTAAAAAGTTAAAATAATACCAAAAATCAAACGAATATTGATTCAAAATAATATCTTTAGGTTTGGATTACACATCTGTCAGCCAATTACCCCAACAAATGTTAAGCCTAAATGTTCATATACATTCTTGTCAACTTAAATATTTACATACTAACGGGAATGGTGTACCGTTCCAAAATGAGAGGCATTTTTAAAAGAAAAACCTTGAAACACTTGTTTGTAAATTTTTAGTAAACTTGGTAGATATTGCATACAAAACGCAGCCCAGTATTATGGTTTTATAGTTGACATTAGTTGAATTCAGCATCATTCTAATGGCTTTGAAAATTACAACAACGATATAAATAAAAAGATTTACCTGTCGCATTTTCTAAAGAGGATTACTATGAGATCATATCATTTCAATTTAACCCGACAATGTACTACCTAATTTTTTTTATGCAAACGATGCAAAATTTTCTGCAAATATGCTAGAATAAAAACATTTACAAACGAGCTTCTGATTTCACGGTAGGATGATTACTACAATATTTATGTAGATACACTCATTATTTTGTGGACACGACGCTGACGATGGTGACAGACATGTACATACAATTATTCTACAGTTGTGCGTGTCTCTCATATATCCACTGATATGTATACCTGTACACATGTAACAAGTCTCCTTTTCATTATGGGAGTATTTAAACCTCAAACGATAAAAATAAAACCGTTAGGTAAACTGACAAACATAATCAAGCAGACCATTGGCGAGAGCCAAAGATGCAACTCTACAACAGTCACAGCAGCAAGTCACATTTGTCAGTGGATGTACCACAATTTTTTTACTTGTAAAATTAAAAGGAAAAAGGAAAAGCAGAGAGGTGTAGTGAGAGATTGCAAGAAAGTAAACATTGTTCTCTCTCTCTTAAATTTTCTTACTTTCATGTGCTGAGAAGGCTGCAGCGGCCGTCAGAGCCTCTTGTTTGATTTCTTCTATTCGGGCTGTCAAGATCTGCGTATGAATGAAAAGGAACACCGTCATCGACACTGAGACCAGGGCGATCCATTCTGAAGAGAGGAACCTAGAAAGCAGAGAGCGTAAAAAGTGTACTACATTGTCATTACCGCCATCATCATAATGATAATCGTTACCATCTTGTTTGATAATAACTAATAATAATAATAAAAAGTACAAAAGAAGTACAGAAGAAGTAGTCTCATCTATCTCATAGGGTGCATCAATATCAGCATGATGTTAACATGTAAACCACATTTTTATTGATACTGTCCATTATGTTAAAAATTGTAAAATATAATGTTAACTTTGTGTTGCTTTTTTTAAAATAAGTTTAAGTAGCCTGTCTGTCTAAAAATTTTGAATAGCTTTTACATACTCGATGTAAGATTTATTTATTATTTATTTATGAAATGATGATCTAAACGAATTAAGTTCGTAAATATTTGCATATTTCGATTGTCTTCTTTCTACCGGGAACATTTGGATAAACTGTCGACTGATGTGTCAAATGATGAGATACTGATCTGTCGCTACTTTTTCATAGTTGTTCATTTTGATTTCAAACTGGCTGTGAAATGCATTCAAGGCATTAATACTGGCAAAAAAATCAAAGCTGCATAGCCTATTCGTGCGTAAGTATGCACTTATCATCATCACCAACAAAATTTCATATAGCCACCACCACACGAGACTTAATCCTAATGATAGATCAGTTTACGGGGAGTCTGACTTTGTTGCGCTGCCTTTTTTTATTGATGGAATCGTTGAAGCATCTACTTGGCCGAAAATGGGTATTGAATGCAATCATTCATAATTCATATATTTTAGTTAACACGAACAAAAGACTTTTTTAGCACCCAACGGTAAATGAACGGGAAATAGAACAGCACTCAGCACTCTTTCTTAGCAGTGAACTGCCACATCTATAAAAATACATTGTGCTGATAAAAAGAGCCTACCAAACACTTCATTCGAATAGAAACAGTTGAAAATAAACATTAAATTATAGAAACTTTTAAGAGTTTATGAAGAGAACGGAGCACGTAACATTTTAGAACTTTAAAGGGCCAACAGAGTAAATATTGTTAACTGTGAAGGTGAAAATTGGTCTGCTAACCATTAAGGCAAATAAATGTACAAGCTCGTCAAAGATCGAATTTCAAGATGTGCTGTAATGGCTGTAATTGTAATCAATAATTTGTTTGAATAAAAGTACATTTATATGTTTAATGTTTTCTCTAACATTTGACACGGGTTATCTATTCATAATATTGCATTCTATATTATATAGTCCACGTAGAAGTTTTATTGTAAAATCATCACAACGCAAACATACTTATAAGATCGTATGAAAAAATAATTAGTAAGATGTTTTCTTTACCTTTTGGTTGGCACTGATAGAAAACTCCTAAGCTTAGATTTGTAAATTGATGGCATATTAGTAATTTATAAAATAGAAATTTCAGCTCAAGAAGCCAAAGCTGTCACACTTTTCTTTAAAAGCGTTTTGAAATCGAAAATTTTGAAACTTGAACTTTGAAATAACTTGAAAAATCAAACTTGAAGCATGCTTGAAAGATTCCTTTCCTCACTTTTTATTTACAAATATTCCAGTACATCATTCAATTCTTCAGAATTTTTCTTGCTCACTAGCTTTATTTAATTTTCCGATTCGCTTGGAATCTGCAGAACACGTGCAATGTCAAAATTGCGAATGTCAGGTTTATAGTTCACATCATAGCACAAAATTCTGTAATTTTCCCTGAGGAATAAACTTTATCTCCAAATCTCCATTGCAAATATAATGTCACGCTCTGCAACAACGATGTGTTACATAAGAAATTTATCTTTAAGTCGCCAACTTTTCTTTTTCTTTGTAGCTCTAATAACACTTATTCTTGCATGATTGCAAACGAAAATCACTCTTTGCACCCGCAACAACGTAATCTTGCGTTAATATTTGAAAGAGATGTAGATGAAGATAAAAAATGTTTGCATGAACTATTCACAAATCATAATACCTCTGCAAAAATCCCTTCCCTTTGATGACGACGCTCTTCTTGTCGTATTAGAGCAAATATGAAGAAGACACTAAGCACTCAAGTTGCAGATTTGGTCAAATTAGTGAAAAGATGACATGCTGTTTTAAACACACTACTTTCAGCCAGCCACAGGAACTTTGTCTGCCGGCCACTGATAGATGAATGACGGATGCTATATTTTGGTCCACCATCTTTAGAAAACCACGAACATAAACATAGTTAGCAACTACTCTACTATTGCACAGGTAAGATAAATAGGTGTATATATTTGTTGTGTCTACTTACTTATGGAGTAGTATTAAATATTAGTGTATAAATTTGCAGCTTCTTGTATTCGCATTCTACTAATAGTATCAAGAAAACTTTAAAGATGCAGGAAAAAAACCTTATGGTGAGATACAGTTATTACTGTTACATCGTAGTAAAAAAGTGCAGCTCTTAAGGTTGCATGATGGTTAGTATACAAAATGCATAATATTTTTACGCCTACGATGCGATGAATTATGAGTGCGACGTGCTGCACTATATAGTATTGTGTTCCTTGAACGCTTTTTATAGGGGAAAAAATTAAAGTATAACAATTTGTAGTTTCCTCCTTCCAATTTTTTTACTAGCCTTAAAAAAATTCGCAGATGAAGCTAAAAATCATTATATCTTGTTTGTATAAAAGTAACCTGGCTTACATTAGGCGGGTACCGCAGCAGTAGCAAAAGAAAAGTGTGTTTGGGTTCTCTTCTCTCTCATGATCTCATCAGAATCATTATCATGCGTACTCATTTAATATATAGCGGCGAGGCTGGTGTCTGCTGGCATCAAAGTGAATTTCATGAGTTTATAAAAATTACCATGCTCAAAAATTGCAGAATTTTTTTTTGAAGAATAAGAAGAAGAAAACTAAAAAACTAGAGATAATACAAAATTTCCAAATAGTATAATTATTGTTTACCACTTCAAATTTTACATAAAAAAATATCAGGCAAAATAAAAATGGATTTAGAGCTACAAAACACTTTTGCGATAAGAAGTTCATTAAATTTAAGGAAAATGCACTTGTTATAATAAAACTTTGAAGAAGGGAGGATGCTTACAAATAAAAAAACGACTGTTATCAAAAATATAGCTGCGATGTGGATGTGATGATGATAATATAAAACTACACGGCAGTAGCAAAACATAATTTAAATTTAATAAGGCAAAGAACTGTGGTATTGTTATTTTTTTATTTTTGCACCTATTGTACGAAGAAAATTCGTGATAGTTTAAAGTTAATAATGTAGACTTTCGGGCTATAGTACATATGTGTAAATGTTTAACTCGACAAGTTGTACTAAAAAAGGCACGAGTTGCAGACATTTAAACTTTTAGAAACACATATTTTTTACCACAAGAGGCGATAAAAAATAGTTGATAAAGATAAAAATCATCATCCTCCTTCCTCCTGACTGAGTTAATAGTTAATACCCACATTTACTCGGGTTCGTCAATCTCTCTAGGCAGCTATACACCAACTTTGTATGCTTATCTTAACCAAAGATTGGCAAAAACAAAGTACTGAAATAACTAATGAACAAGCCGAATATTTCTTCTAAAAGTTTAAGTACCGACAAAATCTTATTTTGCTACTGTAAGTGCATTTCGTACTCCTTTACCTATAGTTTTTGTACCTTAAATGCAAAGGAATTTCATGTCTCATCTTTCAATTAGGATAATGCATTTTGTGTTGTTGGATGTTGGGTTATTTTAAAATGTATCATTCATAAATTAAAACAAGAGCATTTTTTTTTCATATGAAAATTATTTGATAAACAACACGAGCTACATTTTGTCTGTGTGCACGAGCTATCGTCTTCATCTTTCTCTTCTTCAAAATCAAAACGATTGAAACAAGATAGATGCGCTAATTACAAATCTTTGTAGCCAATAAAACAAAAAAAAGATGAAATAATCTACAGATATTTGTATTAGATAATGGGTAACTCTTCTTTTGCATAAAACACATTTCTCACTCGACTGCTTCAGATAAATCATTTACCTCCTCACAGTATGGTTTCTCTTCTTCTGTGCACTCCTATTTTACTATTATACCACCAACAATGCAACTGTTGCATTTTACGTGTGTACGTGTGCGCTGCTGCACACAAATTTGCATCATTTAATTGATTCGGCAGAACAGGTGCTATTGTAAGTTCATTTTTTGCGGCGATACCATAAATTCAGCTTCTAAAACCAAGTCATAAGACTATATTCATCACTATTGAGTAAGTGCATTTAGAAATAAAGCTACTCATATAGAAAACTAAGCTCGAATTTATTAGCACTTGATAAAGTATGTAAATTAATATACGGTATTAGGTGCTATGCACACTTCTTTAGCTTTTGTTTAAAAATGCATTGTACTCAAAGCGGTGGCATAATAATTTACGCCTTTACCCTTCTTCGGGCAGTAGTTTCTGTAGTAGTGCATGTCATAAGCTTTCATAAAAATCTCGAATTCGTTGGTAAGAATAGTTAAGTAATAAACATCATATCTGCAATCTTTATTTATTTTTGAGTATCGTAAACAACATCAACAATGTGTGTGTGGTGTGATACCTGAAGTTTCGATTATGGTTTACATTGTAAAACGAAATAACGGGAATAAATTTGATTTTAAAAAATAAAAGAAATGAGTATCAGGTAAACATTTATATCGTTCCATAAATTGATTTAATTACCGTGTATCTTTAACGCATTTTATTATGAAATAGCACCTGACATAAAAGAGGAGCTAATTATGAGTTATACCTTAAGCTTGTTTCCGAAAACACGTAAACCATAATTTTCACTTGTAATCCACCGAATAACGATGACAGATTTCATGCATTATGACACCCCACGAAACGAAGGATTCATTCAGATTCATTGTTTCAAAACTAAGGGAATTTACATGCTGCTGAGATGAGCAATTATGCGTTATTATATTGAGTGAAATTATAGTTTTCAGTTTTCCTTTCGAGTGGAATGCCGTCAGCCGTCGCGTCACCAAAATTTGTAACATTTTTATGCAATTCTGCACTTTAATAACTAGCTTGAAAGTAAAACATTTTGTTACGTTTAAAATATGCTATCCACTTGCAACTTAGATTTTAAAAAGAAATTGATTGTTCTTGTTATTGCCTATTTCATTTTAGTCTAATTCTAGCTCGAGGATGGACGTCTTTGACTGTTACATTTACATCAAGCAACAAGTAATTAATCCAAAGTCTTCGGCTTCATTTGAATTCTCTGTATTAAATTAATGACTTTAATGTAAAAGTTCTACATCTTCGGTCATCCGATAACAGCTTTCCATCTTCTGATGATGCAAAAATAAGATCTGAATGACGAGTGTTGCAATATATGTTTGTAAGTACTACCGACAAGATCGTAAAATAAAATTAACAATGTGATCAGTTTTGCCTCTTTTATCGCATCGACACATACGAAGGGGTTGTGAATTGTGAAAAATCACAGCTTACATTCATACGACATGCATTATATAGAGCACACGTCGAATCTTTTATTTAAAAAAATAAATTATTATGCGACTTGTACTTGTTTATTTCAGTTTGTAACTTCGCTTCAATTTCAAGTATTATATACTCTAACAGTAGTTCTATATATTTACAACAAAACATTATACATAATATAAAACATTGCCTGATTTTTCTATAACAGTTTAAATAGGGATACATTCAACAAACAAGTAGACAGCAAACACCCTAATCATGTACTTTGTGCGACCAAATAGTTACAATAATCCTGCAAACTTCTCTAATTAGCACTTTTAACAAATATGAATTGTGGCAATCATAACGTTATTGAATTGAAGTCTTATTGTACACACTTAAGTATATATGTGTAGGTGGATTAGTGAATATTTTAAAAGCATTGTGCAATTTCCTTCAAAAAGTTTGTCAAATAAAGAAAACAATCCTTGCCATTTCTTGAGAAATATGTATTTTCATTTTTCTTTAGTTTTCTGTGTCTATTTTGGGGATCTGGATTGGGAAAGGAAGTAATGAAAAGAGGATTGAATTTGCATTTATAGGCATAGTCACTAGAATCCTTTTTTCAAGAAAATTTTTTGCAAAGTATGAATGTTTAGAGAAAGTATACCGTTCTGCTGCTGCATCATGGGCACCTGAATTGAGCTACTGAATGGTGGTGTGGTATGTTGCCACTGAATTGCCTTTAAATAAGATGATAATCCTTTTTACGCACAGAAGAAAAATGAGAGGGATGGTTGTGTTGTCCCACAACGAGACAAGGTATATGTATATTCACTACTTAAGTGAATCAGATTAATAATCTGTTCGTGATGCAACTTTTTGAAACATGTTTTGCACTTTTTTATTCATATTAATTCTTAATTTTGTTGTATTCAGAAGCGTTCGCTGAAATCATTCATTACATTCAAATCTGTATGACTTGGCTTGTAAGGCTTTTCTTTGGTACACTGTTAATGATGTTAACAATAACGGTAAGGTGGAATCTACTAAAATCACGTATCACGTTTCTTCTTAGAAAAAATCAACTTTGCGATTGTTAGGTAGCGTACGGCATCGTGTCACTGGGTCTAAATGGTAGGATTAAACAGGGCTTTACCTACCTAGTGGACTAATAATAAACCATTTAACTCTTCCCACGCTTAAATCAGAGATTACCGTATAAACGGTCAACGCATTTGACAGACAAAAGCTACAAGAGAGATTTAAGTTCATAAATATATTCATACCATGCTTGCAATTCGGGTTCTAAAGATAGATCGGTTAAAAAAATCGGATTGAAAATTGCCTCGAGGGAGAGGAGCTTTGCTACTAACATTAATAAAAATTAATTTGGGAAGAAACGAGGGCAAAGAAAACGCCTTCAAATCATTAATAAGCCATATATCACAACAACACAGATCACAAAGATGAAGTGAAGAATTTTCCTAATTTAATCCAGTTGCAGTTGTCATTTTTGACCGTGTTACTTTTGTAGCTTAAAATTGAACGACTGTCACTTTGCCTTTTTATGACTCACGTAAATAACACCTTGCGTGTAATTCGATATGCTAACATAAAAAAAGACATAAAAAATTTAACTGCTAAAATAGATCTGAACCCAGTAAAAACTATTTGTTTTATGTTGGTGTAAAATTGACGAAAAAGACTTGTGATTTGACAACTTTGTAGGCCTATTTTTTACAATTTCAGCGTATAAGTGTTGTTTGTTTGTAGGAAGGAAATTTTTATTTGTTAGCATAATATTTTGTCACAACAGCATAAGTAGTAAATTACCAGAATAAAACTCTTTTGAGGGCTCTCCGTTAAGTATTTCTTTAACTAGTCTTTCCATTTATAACTTTTTAACTATGTATTCAAAAAAGAAATAAAAATGTATGCAAATGTTTAAGAAGAGAGAAATTTCACGTAATTCTTGTATTTTGATACCTGCCGCTTCATTCAGTTTTAGCGATTCTTCGTCTTAAGTCATTTTACTTACCTACTTGCTAACAACTTTAAACGTATTTTTAATGATGACGAGGAAACCCCGACTGTGCAGTGCAGTAGTAATTCTTGTCATGTATGTAACTACCAATGCAATGATTTGCTCAAATATCTAGTAAGATGATTTTAAAATTTCGTTTGAAGTTCAATTAAGATATTTTGGTCGAAGTACTTAAGATGTTGTCTACTTCTTTTTTTAAACACAACTCGAAATTGAAAGTGTTTCTTTGATGGTGCATCTTTTACTAACCAGTTTTACTCTCTGCCATTTTTTGTTTGTTCTATTAGTGCACGTTCAAATAATAGCGTAGGAGGAAGATGGATGGCTAGTTTTAGATAAATCCATTGAATTTTCATATTTTTGTCCACCTTATCCACATAGTTTAACTTTCACTACGGTCTGCATGTGCAACTATGTTTTATGATTTACGACTGGGCTATGTTGTTAAGACCAGTTGCAGCAAATAAGGAATTCGTCAAAATAGCGTGTAGTTTAGTGGAAAATCTATTTACCTTCTCGAAATCTAAAACGAGACAAAAAATGACGTAGATACATTTTTGTATAGCTTATCTTCTTTCACGTTTTTTGGACACGCTGTGGTAATTCACGATTCAAGTTAACAAGTATTAATTAGTGATACACTGTGGCGTTCAAAAAGATAGAAGGATCTTCTGCTCCTTTCTGCGATTTTACTGTGAGATACGGTCTTGTCTAAACTAATTACATCTTGTCACACATTTTGAATGCATTATAACTAAAGTAAAATGAAATCATGGTTGGTTCTTTTGTAGGCATCATCAGTCACTTGTCATTAAAATATACACTTTTTGGAATAGTTTTTAAAGATAATTTTCTTAGATTGTATTGGTTTCGCTCTATCTAATAGGTTGTATGATGATTGAGTTTGAATACATATTATCAAATCGTGCGTTACATCTTTGTTAACTATCAGTAATAATTACAGTGGATCCAATGACAAGCGATACCCTAAAGCATCTTTATTCCAATTTTATTAAAAATCATATTATTTACTTGCTTGTATCATAATTATCGGTTCAGGATCATCCTTTGGAATCTTCGTTTCTGCTAAATTATAGGCTATGTTCCTTGATGGCAAAATTGAAAAAATTGATTGTTCTACTGACCCCTATCATATGCGACATGCAATGATGATATACCATCAGCGGAAAACGAAAAAGACATTTGAAGGGCATTTTGTCAGTTATCATGTTATCAACCAACCGCTAAGGAAGTAATGAAGAATTCTTTCCTATCGAATTCGTATGCGTAAGTC
The DNA here is from genome assembly GCA_034699025.1 of Entomobrya cf. arborea Gr-Col-00668. Classification (NCBI taxonomy): domain Eukaryota; kingdom Metazoa; phylum Arthropoda; class Collembola; order Entomobryomorpha; family Entomobryidae; genus Entomobrya; species Entomobrya cf. arborea Gr-Col-00668. The sequence goes on along the minus strand of JAQIWN010000457.1, from coordinate 8,719 downwards.
TCTCATCTCAGTCTCTCGGTCACAAAATAGAGAATAGCGAGAGAACAAAAATGAAGATCACTATTCAATTTTAGTGCACTTGAACCAATTAATAATTCATTAGGTTGCATATACCATTTTACTTGTACTCTAGTTGATTGATCAATTAATAATAATGGCAAGATCTTATTGAATTTTTTACTGGTTTTACTGAATAATCTTTGTAGATACTAACTTTCTGGCAATGAACAAAAATATGTTTCCATTTTTAATAACTAATTTCATATTTTCGACTAAGTTACTTTTGTGAAGTACGTTACGTTTAAAAAACATTTATTATTGAAGTTCGGATTCTACATGTAAACGTGTGCTGTATAAATAAAGTTAAAAACTAAATTTAGAGAATCGACAGCATGAAGATAATATTATTTAATTGTATGCAATTTAATTTAATCTACATAATATATAATTCGATCATTCTCAGTTTAGTAACGCAGTCATAAAGTGCACAAACATTTTCAGTAAAATTTTAACTGCAAATGATCATTTTAATCATACTGATAGCGAATAGCTTTATTAATGAATGAACTCTCCAATAAGCATAAATGAAAAAAAAGAATGAGACAAAGTTAGTACAGTTGGGGTGAAGAAACTGGATGATTTCCATGTATCGCTGGTATTGCGAAGAAATAATGGGGTTACTTTTTCTTCCATCCAAGAAAAAAAGGGAATGAGGAGCAATATTGGATGTTTTACTGATACAAGTTTACCTAACATACTCACCATTCACCATCCCAAAAACATTTGAAAGTTTCGAAGTTTCAGTACACAGTATGGAGAGAATAGAGATGTAAGAATCATACAATGCAATGTTATAAGTTATAATGCTTGCACAGATAACAGTTATATTATGACGTACACTTTTTAAGAAGTGGCAGACTTTCATCCAGTTTATACAATCTCATATATATCTCATCTCATGATTCAGGAAGGAGCAATATCCAACATAAATCCAGCAGAATATTCCTCCTACATTTTGTTTTCGACTTGATCTCGTTGGCTCTTTTGCTAATTATTATTGAACTGATACATGCGACATACACTCGCATAAAAACCAAGCTCATTGACTGCAAACATATTAACATAAATCTCTATTTAGTAATGTAACCCTTCCCTGGTGAATATTTATAGGAAGCAAAAAGTTTACTAACAAAAAAACACAAACTTGTGTCATCTAAAAAATGAAGTTTCAGGTACAATTAGCAATTTTCTTCTTGGTAATTATATTGGGATCTGAATGGGGGACCGCTTACCATCCTGACTTTTCGTGGAAAAACGTCGTAAGCTATTATCTACATAATATTTTGTTGTAGTTGTAATATTTTTTCATGCGTAAATAAAGCAAATAAGACTTTTGTTCAACTTCTGTCAAAAAAATGAGTACAATCTAACATTGCATTACAGTGCAGTAAACTGTCGTGCTTAACATTATTTCAAATTGTTTTGCCTAGGATTCCCTTATGAATGGTGATCTAAGGCACAGAATGAATAAGAAAATTCCGACCCGTAGGCGATATTGTGATTGCGAAGAAGTGCCAGTTGAAGACAGTTATCCTGTTTGTGCTAGTAACGGCGCACTCTACCAAAATGCATGCTTGTTTGAGTGTGCTAAAGTTCGCTGGCCACGTAAGTGCTCTTCACTTTTTAGCTAATTATTTCAAGCGATGTCTTGTCTTCCGTTTAAATGCAACATAGTGCTTTACATATGCCCAAAAAAAAACATAAGACACAATTTTATTTCTTTATTTTTCTATTTTTGTAAATACATTTTTTTGTGATTGCATGAAGACTTGGACCCAACGGATATGGCCAAGTGTGGATCCGAAACATTCAAAGAATTTAAGCAGAGTGAATTCCGACCCCACTACTAAACAAAGTAAAGGCTACTACAACAATTAGAGAGTGGCTCTTGGCTTGATGTATTATTGTATTTCACTTATTACAATTACAGCAATAGCAAATACCGTTGGCCACAGTCCTGAAGACTAGGATTCTTGCGTGCAACATGAAGTCATCGGCATAATCGTAATAATCACGCAATAATCATAATTTTACAATTAGGCTTAAGTAATCCAAAGCATCTTCATAACAGGTAGAGTACGTAGTACGTACACTAGGTTTTTATGCACAAACTATAATATAGTGGTATATAGTAGGTATATAGTGTCTTGTAAACAATTTGTTTTTCTATGTCACTCAAGCGGACCATATAATACAGTTTTTAGAGCTATATGACACACGAAAATTGACAATGAACCTTACTTCCCTTATCTTTTATAATAAACACAAGTAATACTTTTGAATAAAGAAGAAATTATATCAACACTGCTATGCTCAGCTTACAATTTACTATTTCATTGCTGCACATAAACATGCATCTAAACAATTCTTACTTGAGATAAGACAATAATTACACAAAATACTCCTTTGTTCGGAGAGAGTACTCTAGTTCTCTACCAGTCTACTGTCATAAAAACGTTGTCTAATTTCTATAATTTAGTAATTCCTTTCTTCATTCTGTCATCATCATTGGTATCGTTGTTGACAGCAAAGTTGTCATCACATTCCTCTAACCCAAGTCGTGCAGATACGCTGGCTCGCTTGCGCCATCAAAGCTCTCAGATGAGCCAAGAGTCTGACATCGTTCAAATTCTCCGATTGTCCCTAAAAGCCAGTAGGTCTCCATTAGACCTTTACCCTGAAAGGTGCATAATGTTGTATGAAAACGTAATTTAGTAAAAAAGAATAAAACTTCATATATGACTACTGCGAGAAGATGAAGGTCGGGACGTATTTAGCTGGTGATGATGATATAATTGAATATAAAGAAAAAATATATGATTCTAACCTTCACTTCAATGAATCCGCGATATTCCACTTGAAATCCACCAATAACGTCCAAAGCTAATTTCATTTTATTGCTGATATGAATTTTCAAAGCTAGAAGCATAGTGGTATGAACACATCAGACACTTTTTCATATTTTTTCCAAAATGAAAATATTTCTGAAATGTTGAACTGTTCTGATGCTACTTACGTTCTCCAGTGCTTTCCATACGACTGGCAGTATTAACTGTGTCGCCAAAAAGGCAGTATCTGGGCATTTTAGTTCCTTTAATTGAAATGACATGATTGAAAACATGAAATTATGTTCAAAATTTACAATAACTTCATTTGTGCATTGCGTATGTACGATATGTACAACAACACAAGAGCAAATGCTGCAATAGACTTGCCTACGACACCAGCACAAACTGGACCAGTGTGCAATCCTATTCTAATCCTTAAATGCTCGCTGGGTCTATGAGGAATTCTAAAACCAGAAGCTTGTCGAAGTAGATCGATAGCCATTGTTGAAATTTCAAACGCGTGAAGGTTTCCTATAAATAAAACCTCCATTGATGTAGTCTTTAAAGTAATAGTTTATTGAAACAGATTTTTTTATACAATGGCTTTATGGCACGAACCATTGGGCTTCGGAAGTCCACTTGCTACCTGAAAAAAGTGCAACCATTTCTCGTAAGTATTTTATTGCCAATTTGCCAGCATTCTTCAAATAAAGTTTGTCATAGTCATATACACATTTTACCATATATGCATCGCCTATTGTTTCCACCTTATAAACATCATATTGTTCAATCCTGGCATCAAATAATTTATCTACGTAACAAATAGCCCCAATTCAACTTTATAAATTTAAATTAACCAAAAAATGGTCTGCCAAAAATTCAAGTAAAAAGAAACTTACACACGGAATTTAGAAATGTTACAACTTCCAACGGTGAACTCTCTGCAGATATAGTTGTGAATCCCACAATATCGCTAAAATACACTGATGCCTGATCATAAACTTGTGCTTGAACTGTTCTCTTTTGTTTCAGTTCCTGAGCCACAGTGGGTGGAAGCATTTGGAAGAGAAGTCGATCAGATTTGATTTTCTCCAAACGAAGCTCATCAGCTTTCCGCATTAAATGCTCCGCAAACATTTTGATTGTTGATGTAGCTTTGTGCACCAACAGTATTATAATTGGGGAGACAAACAACACAAGAACGACAATGAAAATGGCTAAAAACGCTTCATTATTTGCCTCTCTCAAGTTATCACTCACAGTTTCTCTATAAATTGGAGCGCAATTAATCATTATTATCATCTCAAAATAAAATAGTTTGAAAGCTCTGAGAAGAAAGCTTTGGATTTATACAAATTGAAGAATATTTTGTTTAAAATTATTTTTAGAATTACTTGATCGTGGTTCTAATCATTCTTTGCAAGTTTCGAATTTCCATCATGAAGTTGCTCATTGATTCAAAGTAGAAAATGGACTCGTCTATGTTTGATGCCTGGCGTTCATTCAACAATATTTTAATCCTCCTAAATGATGATTTTATAACAACACAAGGTATAATTAACAACAAATTATACCTTTCACCTTTCATGCTGTTTGGTGGCAACATGAAAATGCAGTTATTCATGAAAGCATGATATGCATTTATGCACAAAACATGACATTGCAACAAAAGGCTCCTTTTATGCTCATCTAAAAGGAAAAATAAGAATGGACACATGATTGTTGTTTAAAGAAAGAAGGGAGAAACTTGCAGCTTGTCAAGCGCAGTGAAATTTGCAAGGCTATCAAGAAGTCCTTTAAAATAGTGATTTGCTGTTGATGCCATATCGAGGCTGGTGTTGAGGTACTCATAGCCAAGAACGTCATGCTGGATGTACTCGATATAGTTAGGGGGCGTCAGTTCACCCCGTCCAAAGTAGTTTATGCCGTAGACAACGGAAATGCCAAAATTTTCTGCACTCCTCAACAGATTTTTGTAAGAAACCAAAAATCTATTCGCAGATCGTTAGCATTCAAGAGAATATTAAAACGGATTAAAAGATTTTTTATTAATCATTGTAAATTGTGATGATTTGAACTGCTGCTGTAAATTCAGTGAACAAATATTTCAAGTTTTATATATTTACCTCCAAACATTTGAGTTGTTTGCCTCCTTAATTTCATTTGTTAGAAAGTCAAGGAATACGTGATTTATTTCGGTGTAGTATTCAATCACTTGGTAAATTTTTGTTGTGTTAGAACCAATTTGACTCCTTTGTTATAATAGGGAGAAAATTTGAAACATTAATGCGTGCTCAGAAGATTATTCTACGAAATATTTTGTAAAGTTTTACCTGAATTCATCCAACCGAGCTTGAAAATGTACTTTTGTTTCAAATGTTTTACCAGGTGCTCGAGATTTTATTTCGGGCCAGTATTCCATTTCATCTAAAATGGAGTCTGTTGTAGCAAATCGGTCCGTTAAATTTGATCTGCCAATTTTTATGAAAAAATCATGTGTGAAAAAATCGGAATAGCATCTTAAGCAGTAAATCATCAAATACGAGATGCACGACGATGGTACGAAATGCTTATTCAAACCTGGCAGTTGTACCGTTCAGAAAAATGTAAAACGCCAGTTCAGAGCGTTCCCACTGCAAATTGGATATCAATTTCGCCACGTCGCCAGCAACCGAAACTTGTAAATCCAACTCTTGTACGTCGGTTTGATATTCCAGGACTGACATCAACCCAATAATATTCTGAGTGATCAATGCTATTATTGGGATGAACGGTAAAACAATCATTTGAACTGTCTGTAGCTTTCTATGGTGGTGCCTAATTGATGACTCTTCTGGGTGATGCGCTGAGTCATCATTTGTTTCAAGCCAATTGGAATTTTAAATTAATCAAAATGCTTGCATGCAATTTACAATGATCTACTACTACTAAATTTTACACAATTATTCGAAAAACTTATCTTTCGTAAAATCCTCTGACGTAATGGAATCTCTGTGAGTTGCCTCTTCTCCATTTGTGACTGGTTCCACTCTTGAACTACTTAACGCGATAATTCCAATTTTATCCAAATTTTGAAATACATCTTGCAACAGAGCGTAAAACTTGTTATTACTTGGGCTAATTTTTGGCGAAGACATTGTATCTTTTTACTGCAAGCTAACAGCAATATTATGCAAACACAACTTGATTAAAATAATCAAAACTACGCAGTTTACGTTCATGACGCGACTCCTTCGATCCACTAACTGTAGTGATTTTTTAACGCTGACTCTACAACGGAAATTATTTCGGAGCTTGCAATTAATGGAATGAACTGGCATAAATTATTATGATTAATAAGAAAATGTGGTTGTATTTTGCATTAAGGTTTATTTCCTTTCAGCAGAATCGCATAAATCTTTATTTTATTACAAAAATATCGTACATTTAAAACATTTCAATTAAGACAATATAAGACCCCTTCTTCTCTAGACAGTAATAGAATAGAGTGAAGCCCAAACAATAATAACCATTTAAAAGGTACATCGTTATAAAAAAAAGTTAAAGATACATCAAGACTGCTTTCCTCCACAATGGGTAGGGCAAAATAAATACTTTCATCAGATACAATTATTCATCGAGCATAAAATACAAGCAACTCTTTTTGTGACCAGGTTAGTCAGACCAGGTATATCGTCGCATTGTTTCAGTGTTACGTTTTGCTTTGCCATAGTCAATTCTATGTAAGGAATCTCGTGATAATACAATATTCAATTCGTTCTGTTTCAATACATTTATCTAATTGCATAATTATCGATATCTTTGTCTCCCCTGCCTAAAACCAACCTTGGACGTTTATATTTGTATTTCCGATTCACAGACTACACTTATTTAAAAGATTTTTATTACATCAGAAGCTCCAAGACATACCATTTGTATTAGCATTACTAGAAAAGAAAGGTCTACACAAATCTATCACAATTACCCTGTCATAAAAGTCCCAGTACGCGCAACCGTGGAACATCATATTTGATAAAATTATCACGTATTCAACCGCAGCAAATATGGTGTATATCCCCTCCTCGCAATAGGTCTCATGTCTGATGTACGTGTAGATAAGTATGGCAGTACACAAAACTACCGTTTTCGTTAAACATTTTTTAATTGCTAGACTTTTTGCTTCCATACAAGAAGGTCCTTGCGTCTTTGTCTTCATCCGTGATGACTGGAGAATACACTGAAGCAACATGTGTAATTCCGATGAAATGAGAAATGTTCCAAAACAAATTGCATGAAATGTTAGATTTTGTCTGGATGTTATCACGGACAGACCAACCAACCCCACTACTTCAAGAACACTTATAACCCACGCTAAAAACGCCCACTGTTGATAACTGGGAGGTACAATAGCTTCAAAATATTTTAAATACATTGATCCAAAAAGGAACCGAGGTGGAGCGTGAATTACTATGCAAATTGTCCACAGTGCTTGTGATACAGGGAAATCCCCGGTTGCAGCTGAAAGGGATGGAAGATAGTTCCTGACCTTTCTATTATCATCTTTTGTACAGAGCACGTTGACAGCTTTTGCGTAGTCCGTGAAAATGGCCCAGACAACTGCGAAAAGAAATGCCCCAAAAGGTAATGAAAGGACGATACGAATGGCATGACGGAAAGGTATCCTGATGACATGCCAAGGTATATTGAGTTTGAGTGATCGCAGTGATGCGCTTGTTGATGATGATGGCTGAGAGATTTCGTCTGAGAATTCCTCCCACAGATCTTCCTCTACCAGTAAACGATAGTCACTAGATGAGTTCTTTTTTCCATTCATTATTATTTTTTTATAAATAACTTTTTTCCTTGACTTTAGTATAAGGAATATTCCAATATTGCATCATTCAAGTAAATGAATGGTGCCGGGCTTACCTGTAATAGTATAGATCATTATTATTAAGTTAAACTCGAAGAATTAGGCGAATCGCAATAAAGTGATCCACATGCACATGCTCAGCATTATATAGAAACTCCTAATATCAGTACAGCAAACCAAAATAGTCGTATTTTTAGGCAGTAAATGAGGTGATAATATTTAATTTGATTATATATAGTAATTATCTTCACACTATAAAAAGTCGTAAGTGCAAAAGGGGTAATGTCTGAGGCAGTGACCAAGTACTTGAATTGAAATCATTTAATTTAATTTTCATCATCTCTACATTTCTACCTTCGTAACCTTCAAAGATAAAAACTAAAAGATATTCTTTTGTGTATGCGTATATCGGTTACTCTTTTACTAACTTCGGGGATTACTACCATTCATTGAAATAATATTCCGTATTTTACTTAACTCATTCATTTTTGTTTCAATCGTAAGTTTGCTCAAAAGATAAGCAAAATATTTATATTAAAAATTGAACATTAACTCCTTTTAATAATTTACGATTCATTTTTACTAATGTAAAGGTTAATAAGTAATATAGGAACCAAATCTGGCCAATCATGAAACAAACTAATGTGCGATTGTACTCCTGATAAAAAATTATATACTTCAACGTACTTTGGTCGCTGCCCCGTCTGTGTGCATAAAAATATTATTTTTTGGGTATGCCACCCAGGTTAAAATAAAATCGAAAAACGTTAATCAATGCTAGAAAATCAATCAAAGAGGAAAAATGGAATCTAGTGCAATAATAAGAATCGAGAGAGAAAATTAGACTGAAAGTTTCCACAATGGAGGAAAACTAATTAGATTGTATAAATTTTGCAAAAGCGAAGTGTAAAGAAAGAGTTGAGGAATGTTCCGTACTATAGCCGTTTTGAGAAACACATGGCGAAAATTGTTCCATGCA
>JAQIWN010000456.1:0-33320 GCA_034699025.1 Entomobrya cf. arborea Gr-Col-00668 | reverse complement strand
CAGTCTATTTCGTTTTATCAAAAGATTTTTCTTTTTTTCTGTCTCATTCTTCAATTTCAACCTTATCTTTAGTATCGCCACCATTATTGCAAAAAAAAACCACAGCAATGTACAAAAACATTTGTCCTACATTTACTTTTTTCCTTAATGCACAACAACAGCACCAACACCCATCACAATTTTGAGTTCACTGCATCAATATCCATCCAATATAATACTTCCCTTGTGTTGTTATATGTGTGCCTCTTTTCAATTCTTCTTTCTTTTTTTAAACCATCACTTCATCATCATCCCATTTTATCCATATCAACTGAGTGACGGGGTGAGCTATATAAAATACTCAAGAGAAAAAAAGAGACACTTATACACACAACGAGATAGACGCTCGATCATGACTACGACCATAGCCATGTTTATGCGCTTTTTACCAGCAAAAAAAATATTGTAATGGACTTTCCTCTCCTGTGGATTAAATATCCCTGTGAAGAGAATACAGATTTTACGGTTGTTTTGTCCCAAAGCTATTACTTCAAGCGAAGCATATCATATTGTGTAGTAGTGTGGTTAGCACATAATCATTGCAGTGGTTGGAGGTAGTATAGTGTGTTCTCATAGTTTGCAGAATTTTTTTCATAGCATGGTGGAGAATGAGGAAGAAGTAACGAGATTGTAATAACAATAACAACAATATTTTTTTCTGAACAAATGGACGTCCACGTCAGTGAAGAAGTAGTGGTGGTAGTAGTCACTTGACAAAAAAATAGTTGTATGTAGCATAACGCTTCATAAACTTTTTTAAAATCATCACAACACCAACAATATTGCCATATTTATATGTATAGTACACGGGGTATTATAGTACACATAACAATACAACATTGGAGGCCCGGTGAAAGGGGAAAAAGGAAGAGAAGGAGAAAGAAAGAAAGAGCATTATTGAAAGATTATTTTTTCACTTTAGCATTGCAACAGAAAAAAGCTGTTGGCTGCTTTGATGCCACTTGGACTATTCATAAATCCCCATGAAACTCACGAGAACCTTTAGGTTTCACTTTTTTTTTCTCTGGTCTTCCCTTCAGAGGATTCCCTTCTGCCAACAAGATGATATAAGAAAGGTATGTAAGTTGTAGTGTGTGGTAATGTGTGCATGCATTTGCAAGTACCTTGTGCACTGTGTGATGTGACTCTCAGGGTCTCCCGCTACTGAACTCTTAAGTCTAAAACTAACTCTTCTTCTTCACCAGTTTCCTTCCTCCTTCTTCTTGAGACACAAATGGAAAGGAAGAGTTAAACTCACATCCATTTTCCGAAATAAATTGACCCAAGATTGAAGATTCCTATCGTTTTTTTTCTCCACCACTACTTCTAGCAAAAAGTGGTGGCGGTACCCGGAGTATGTCTTTTCTGTCTACTTACTCTACTACACATCTCTTTCATTTTTGTTCAAGATAGCAAAAGAAGATGAAAAAAATGCTACCACATGCCCACATCTTGAAAAAACGTGAAAGTCCAGAGAGATAGACCAGCACAAGGAGCATCAGCATCATCATCCGATGTAAAGAAGCAAAGTGTCTTTTTTCATGAATCAAATGACCTCGCGCATATACACACTCACTCAGATAGACAGAGGAAAAAACGACTTAAATTGCTAAAAAAAATGTGTAGGTAGCAAAAGTGGAAAACGTTATGAGGGAAAAAATAAGACGGTTAGGGTTAAGAAGTAAGCATATTACATATATTTTTTGCAACCATATTGCCCTGACACTGTGACTGTAAAAACTACGTTTCATCCGCCAAAGTGGATGTAAAAAAGGTGGAAAAAGATATGAAGAGCCAGCAAAAAAAAATCACCGTGCCTGGGACTCAACTGAGGCCAATATAAAGTAGAAAGGTTCACAAAAATAAAAAGGGAAATGTACAGTAAATGTATATACATCTCTAGTCAACTACGTTTTTAACAGTAATAGCCTTACGGCGGCAATGTAGTGAAAGTAAGGAGCATTGAATAAGTGACGCGCACACACATAACAACACAAGTCCCTTTTTTGATGCTGGTGTGTGTAAGCAGTGCAGATTGACTGTGTAAAACTAATGTTTCACAGCAATTTCCTTTGGTAAAATGGTTGTGATGGAAGAGAGGCGCTAAATCTGTTTCGACTACTGGGTACTCGAGTAAACAACTTTGTGTAGACACAATGCACACATGTACAAAAGTATCCCAATGTACCTTTTTTTTGTATACTTTAGTCACGAAAAGGGATATAGAGGACAGATGAATGGAGATAAAAAATGAAATGCCTCCGGGTATTTAGCATAGAACGAAATACCAAACAGGCTGACATGACAGTGATGCAATATTATATAATGGTTAGTTTTGGTACACTTTTTTTATTCTGCTGACATATTGCACATTAACTTGAAGAAAAAAATCATTGTGTGTTATTGGAATTTTGGTGGAAAAATGACAATGATGATGACAAACATTTCCCTGTATTTTCTTTCTACGATTTTTGGTAGCTGCTGGTGTTGTACCATTTCACCTACTTCCTGGTGCACTTAATATATATACATGCATAAATATGAAATTTTAACAATAGTATTTCCAGTAGCAAAGTGAGGCGGCTCGGCAGCAGCTCACAACTGCATTGTAATGGCAGTGGTAACTGGTGACAATGATGATGACGGTATAGATGATGTTGATAATGACGCTTTTTAAAGGGAAAGTTTTTTAGTTTACCTTTACTGAAGGTCTTAAGTGAAAAAACCCCTCACCATCACATCCTTAGTAGAAGCAGCATTATTCCATCACTGAAATTAAAGCTTGAGAAAACTGTAAACCGATTCAGGACAGGAAAGTCATCATCTTTAAAAAGGAGAATATTTCCTGGTGAGAATGATGATGATGATGATGATGATGACGATGATGGCAATGCCAATGATGTTCCTCCTTTCCTGTATTCCTTCGTGTCGAGGAGAATGAAATGTACTTGTGCATCCTTTTCTACTTTACTTTTGAAAAGTATTACTACAAAAGGCATCCAGCGATGATGCATTTTTAAGGTTTTTCTTTGTGATTTATCTTGCATCCTCGAATCTAATTCTAACTAAGAAGCGTACTACAAGTCCTATTGTTGTAGAAGCTTTCCTCCTTTCCTTCCTCCATTTCTTTGTGTCTTGACTTCTATTATGTATTTTTTTCTATTCAACATAACCATCATCCCAAAAAAAATGCAATTCTGCATAAGAATTCGTCTCTCCTTTTCTTTTGGGAAAAAATGAATAGCATAGCGCATCGCAAGTATGCATTTCTAGCTTGTTCGTTTACCTGTGTGATATACAATGTCAGATGACGATGTAACGAAAATTCCAGGGCAGAAACACAAAAGTAGGCAATTTACATGGGAAGCACAAAGTGCAAGTCTTAACAACGTAAAAGTACAGGAATTTTCTTACTTCTCGCATTAATATGTACGAAGCTCCAGCATTTTAATCTATTCAGTTTGATACCCTATTCCCGTCGTAACTGAGAGCCATTTAAACTGGGTCTATTTTCGAAGCAAAGAAAAACTCGTTCCCATTAATCTCTTTAATAAATGTAGATACAATTATTGCCATTCTCTCTCCAAAGTGTATAATCTTCAAGGTGAATATCGTTGTTCTTTTTAACGCATCCGGCTTGGGCGCCCTAGAAAAACCAAGTCTTTGTTCACCGAGAGGCCCTTTTGCACGACATTCACAGAAATATGTCTAAAACATATACGTTTTTTTATACATATTTATTCAAGAAATTTATACATGTCACGAGCGATTTAAACAGAAAAGAGTATTATATTTCTCGTATCGTCATTTCCCATAAAAACGTGTTTGGCCTACTGGCATAGCACATTGCGTATTGTGTGCTTCAATCATTCTCATCATACAAGGCTATTATGTATTTTAGGTATACACTTACTTATTATTACTACAAATCAAGATTACAACCAGTGTTTGTGGCAGTTTTAGATTTTACCTGAGTGCTGCAATACACAAAATATCTACCTACCTTACAATACTGTTGAGAGAAGTTTCTAAGCTGCCTTGAGATTATCTACATCGTAGATGCTGGTTGGTAATCGTGTAAAATAGAAAACTTGAAAATCAGTGTAGTTTGGAGTAGCGTACTAGCTAAAATAAATACTAAATAGAAACGTATTTTCACTACACTATTGTATGTATTGCGATTGATAATTCTTTTTTTAAATAGCGTGTAACATAACAAGAAAAAAATGTTAAGTGTTTTTTCTTCACGTATTTTGCGTTCTTTCCTTTTTTGATACTAGCTTAGTTTTCTTTTAGGCTACTATACTACCTTGTTGGCAAAAGAAAAAAATATGGAAGGCTCCGTGTTTTTTAGTTTGGTTTGCTGTGCTGTGATTTATCCAAAATTGGCGTGTCCTTCCATTTTCAATCATTTTTATCTAAGTTTGTGTGCGAGTCAAATGAAAGAGTAAAGAAAGTAAAGTTTTGTATATGACTTTTGCTTGCATGTGACTTGGAATAAAATTTTCTCGCTTTTCTCACTAAATTCCTATACTGTAATACGCAATGTAAAATCAATGTAGTACGTACACATAAACTATATTCATGGTAAGATAATAGTGAAAAATAGTTTTTTTTTCTTTTGAATATCAGCTGGATAAGGTAAAGTTTCAGTAAGTCAGCCCTATGATTTTATTATTACAGAATTGAGGAGATACCTGTATGCAAATTACGAGCACAAAGAAAACATGCGATCATCAAACAGCGCGCTGCGCTATATCGTTTACCACTTTTTACACTTTTGGTTTGACTTAGCCGTTTGCCTCTCTTGTACACAATAATGATGTTGTGTGTAGAGTCAACACCAAGTTACTATCCAATTTGCTGTTTTACGTGCAATTATGGGCTGTTTAAGTACTTTCAAATGGAAATGAGGAAAAAAATATTGTGTGTAGCACAAGCATTTTCATACATATTTGTTTTTAGATATGCATTTCGCTAAGAAGAAGGTGCCATTTATGTTTTACTTTTAAGTGAAAATAATACAAGCTAAAGATTTATTAATCTACACACACATGAATATTTTTTCCATTGTATTCACGTTTCCTTATAGGTAATTATTGTTGCATGCATGTACGCTAAAATAAATATCCATACATAACTCAGTCTATTTATTTCTGCAGGGAGAAAACTGACAGAAGTAGTGACTTGACTGAAATGAATTGTTTTAATATTTTTTGCTACTGTGTTAGTTGGAGGGCAAAAAAATATAGTGAGTCTATCAAATTCATACATAATGTACAAACTTCTCGTCTAGCTCATTTTTTGAGAGACTCAAGTCAAGTGTGCAAAATGGCAATTTACCACAACCAAGTTAAAACAATTTGTTGTATGGTCAAACGTTTGCAAACTCTGATTCTCTTGTGTTATTTATAATTTATATATTTTTTATAATTCATTTGTATTCCAGATACATTCCGACAAACTTGAAGAATGCCCCATATCAGTGAGTGTAACTATGTTCGTATTTATTACCTATATTGAAGCTGGCCCATAAATTATACAAAAAGTACATGCTATAGACAAAATATGCATGATAAGTTTTCCAAGAGAACAAAAACAACTACAATTAGGTAATACAGTGGAGCAAAGCATGGCCTACTGCTGAACACATAATATTTTCCTAATTTATTATTCCGACACAAGTTCAACAACACATTATTTTTGTTAACTTCAGCCTTCTTGTTAGCCTTCTAGTAATTTTGTCAATGGATTGGATATAAAAGCATGTTTTCAAATCATGCGATGCTGATACGTAAAAATTTTAACAACTTTTTTTTACCAAGACTCAAGACTCTTAACATGGCGTGCTTTATGTGATATTTATTTTTTGGCTCAGTGGTCAGCTATTTCTGTTTGAATGAATTTTTGGTCTTATGGTACATAAGTATGAATGTACATTATTTGGGTTAGAGTACCAGTTCATTAACTTCAAGAGACGGAGAATCTTTTTCACTTCAGACAAATGTGATTGAACTCTGTGATTTTTTTTGGGTCGTCTCGTTTTTTCTTCCTTTTTCTTCTTCTTCTCTCTCTATGTGCACTCAATTATCAGCGTGAATTTGTGGATTAGATATCCCATTTCCCAAAGCTTTATATATATTTTTGGTCTGTCTTATGTTCTTTTTTTGTTTCTATCCCAAGTAATTTTTACCAATGAGGCGGTAAATGGACGGAGAGAGAAAAACAGGGAAAAAAGAGCATGGAATGGAAATAGAATATCACGATTTTCTATCATGAAAAGAGATGATTGCAAATAACTCATTTTTATCACCTTCATCCAATCTAAAAAATGCTCAACGACTATAAGTTCAAATGTAGTTTTAGAAGAGGAGGTGGCCTCATACACTACACTACACTATACTAGGGGTCGTCGTTTTTCTAGATGAAAAAAAAACTCAAAGATGATTATTTTGGAGTATCTCTGCTTTACTTTCTCTTTTTTTAGTTTTCTCTATGTACTCTGTGTGTAGTACCATAGCAACTTCTTTACCACATTTTACACATACACACGGACATGCATAACAAGGACAAAATCTTCTCTTTTTTCCCCATAATAAAAGGAGAAATTGGAAAGCTACTTGTTTCCACTATTATCTTTTTTTTACCCTCTCGTTCATTCCTACATTATCTGATACAAGTATATATTCGAACAAAGAAAATATCTCTTCTATTTTACCCTCCTCTTCTTTACTATTTTCACAAACCAATTCTTTGCAATCGGATGAAATAAGGAGAGAGAAGAAAAAAAGACAAGAAGTGAGAAAATACTAAAAAAAATCAGAATGAGGCAAAAAAGGAAAAGTACCTCTTGTTCATGAGAATGACTAGTTGTGGATGATCATCGTCATCATGATGATAGGCACATACACACAGTCTGAAAGAAAAAGTCTGATTTTTGCTATGCTTCAACGAGTTTCCTGATGTAGTTAGTAGTTAGCTCGGTTTCCTACTTTTTTTGACCGAGTTTGCTTTTCTTCTTTTACTTCTTCTTTTCTTGTCTGTGCTTATTCACTAATTCAGCAAGGACGACTTGTGTGTCTTATATGAATATACTTTTTTTTTATTCATCATCTCCATTTTTCTTTTTTTACTTCTTTAACTTACTTTCCATACTTGAACAATCTCACCTTTCCTCTCTTTCTTTTCTCTTGTGTTTGAGAGGGAGAATGATGACAACGCCACGAACAACAGAATTGCCCTTCTTACCTCTTTTTCGTTCCTCTTCTCATTCGGTGAACAATGAAGTAGCAAACTAAAAACAATTGGGTGAACAACTTTCCCTCTTCTCATTCGTTAGCCATCAACATCATCTTCATCACACATATCGGTGGTGTGGTGCGGTGTATAGAACAAAAATGCTACTATATATCTATGGATAAAGACACCAAAGTTTTCTTTTTTAAAGTTTTGTCCCATGCTGGCTTGGCTTGGCTTTAATGAAATGCATAACATCTCTTGGTTTTAGTTGATGTCATCACGTACAAAATGACCAAAAAACCCTTGGAAATCATCAACGACGAGCATCCTTCCGCTACCACCAAATTTTACACTTGTTAGGACAGCCTTTTGTAATGCACGCAATAAAAAATATTTTTTTATATGGATAACGACAATGATCATGTTCTTTTGTTGACTTTTCCAGAGAGACAAACATTGAGAGTGAACCATTGTGTAACTATAGAACCTGGACTTGGTTGAGAATTAAGAATAAAAAAAGGTAAAATTGTAGAATGTCAACATAAAAAGGTTTCTTCGAGACATTTTCTCAAGAATTTTACCTCCATCTCCCCTACATTAGCACACATACAAACATCCAAGCCTCCCTTTTTCCTCCTTCCTTCACCTAAGGCATTTCAATAATTGTGAGGGTGTCATTTTTCTCTTACTCGGCTCACCAAAGAACACACTACATAGAATGTATATACATGTGAATGAATATGTCCATATTTACCTCCCATAGACATCATATGTACCCTGCCAACGTGACAAACAGAAAAAATCACACTTGGTATGTTCCAAACAAAAAGTTTTTTGTTTGACTCACAGATAATCATTTGCTTTTATTCTTGCTGTCGCTTTATGAATGCAAACTAGAAGTGTAGAGCAGAGAGTAAAATGGAGTATCCTCCTTTTCTAACTTTAGACCTTTTTCATGTCAACCAACACACATCATCACGTGCTAGTACACGGTAAAAGAATGTGCCAACACTGGGTGGGAATTTTTACAGTGCACAGGAAAGATGAGGGTGTATAAAACTTCTGTGTTGGTGGGCGAGGACGAAATGCAGTAACACTTGTACTCCCAGAAACAATTTAATTTGTAATGTGATCATAGTACGAACAATTTCTCTGATTCCTGTCATAATTATTGAAAATATTTATTTTCACACAAGAATAAAATTCCTGGTCACAAAGGAAATGCCAACTTGCATGATTTTATTTAGCTCATTGTTTTCCACAGCGAGATCATTACAGGACATAAAATAAAATATAATTAATATCATGTAGGAGTATAAATTCCAACGTAATTAAAACAATGAGAATACACATGATCTTTCATCAAAGGTCAATTTGTCTTCATATATCTTCAGTTACAAGACACGTTGCAATGCTGGTGCACAATATACTTTCGCCATGTAAATGTAGTGGTACCAGCTCCATTTTAATACCTTGGAACGTAGGTTATTTTTTCAGTTGACAAAGGAGTTGTTGTCATCATCATGATTATGATTATATCATATGTGTGATATGAATGCTTTTTCTCAGAAAGCAGACCAAGCTCGGCAAGAGACAGATTACAAACTGGAAGAAGCTCACCGAAAACTAGGTTTTGATGTTGGCAAGGCAGCAGCAGGAGGACCGTCACCGTTCACCACCATCTCTCACCGTCGTCATCCTCGACGCCGCAATTCCTCATAATAAAAAGGTATATAAGGTACCTATTCGCGTTGTTATAGTAATAAAAGGTACACACATCTCAACATAATTCGCAAGATTTTTTTTGCAAGTTTTAATGGAATTGATATACACAAAAGCGTGGCTATACCTACATATATACTTACAGACAAAAAGTTTTCTGGCCACTGCTGCTACAACTACTACGCCTACTACGTGCGTAACATAAAAGTATGAAACTTTATTCCTCACTTCAATACTACTATTTATCACACAGACTTTTGTGACGTGCATGGCTGGTGGTATGGCATAATAAATATATGTGGGCTATACATCAAGAATTCAAAAGTATGTAAAAAGCACTGTAGAGAAAAGGGAATAGTTTTTAGGAAACTGCATAATAAATGTACATTATAACATACGCTGTAATTATTATTCGACAGTCTGATTACATGTGATAATATTTGTATGTAAGCCTGTCTTGTTGAAACAGCGTATAAAGTAACAGCAGCAAAAAGTTTCCTTTCACTTTGCCTTATTTTTTTCTCTCGGTATACGACGTCCCCTATCATTCTGGCACCGCCACCTCAACCCGATTCTCATCGTCACCCATCAAAACTCAAACAGTTTTTCATCAGTATTTTCCATTCACCAGTGAAATTCATCGTAATTTTCTCTTTTGCATTTGTATACTTGTGTGTATAAAGGCATATCTTATTCCTTTGTGTTGTATTTTAAAAGGTTCCATATATATTACACTACGACACCACATAGTTATGTATGTGTACCAGATCAGCAAAAAAAAGAAGCTTTCTATTCGGCCACCTATCCCACCACTAAAGCCATTTGCTACCACCACCACATTTCTAAGTAAGTGTAGAACATCTACTACGTTAAGCCACAGTAGTAGCAACAAAAGTTCTACTACTGTTATACATGAGTTGTTCCACACTAGTTCCATTAGATTAATATATTATTACTTGAGAGTAGGACAATCAGTCTCCTGGCATTTAAAGCTTGTTTTGTTACATTCTAAGCTAATAACATTCTGCCAAATGCTCTGCTTTGATCTCAGTCGATCGTTACTTTAGCTATTGTTTAAAATGACTGCATGCACTCGCGAATGTCATTCATAAGACGTTTCAATTTGTTATAAATGGTTTGGTAGCAGAAATGTCTTTTTAGCATTCAAACGGCATTTTACTTCCGTATTTTAATAAAGCACTAATCTACACATTAGATTGTATAAATACTTTTGGACGATAAACATTTTTGCATCAGCAAACACCAACTAGAGAGACTATTACAAAATTGAAACCATGTTAATCAGTTCAATGTCATAGACATTCAACTTCCTCCTTCTAAAATTTTCATTTCATAATTATCAAGGATAAATTTTAATCCTCAAATATAAATATTTACTTCATATAGAGAAATATATAAACTTTCAAATGTAAAAAACTCTTTGTGTCAAATAAAGTAGCATAGCTATCTGTATCATTTCGCACTCTCAGTTTATTTCTCGCAATTGTTTGCCCTGTCTGTTGCTGTCTTATCTCTGCAATCCTTTACCTCTTTCTATTAATACGTTTGTGCATGTACCCATTAAACATTTACTTTTTTATAACAAAGCAAACAGGCCCACCGAATTACAAGCACACACACTCAGAGAGATGGGAAAAGGGAGAAAGAGTGAGTTCTCTGGCCTAGTTTTTGACAGCAAAGGAATCCCCTTATTCTCCTGTCCTTGTTTTATCCATGTTGAGCTTAACAGCAAATCGGTGTATGTTGTACACATAATAATAAGCAAGACAATAAAACATCCACAACTGCTTTTGTAGTAGTAATAGCGGTAGTAAAATGTAGTAGTCAACTAGATAGAAAATAAAGAGATGGAAAAGGGAAAACCAGAGTCAGAGTGAAAGAGAAAGAGAAACGTTTGTTGTGTTGTATACATGTATGTGTGTCTGTAAGCTTTATTCCATTATCTTTCTAATGAAATGTCTGCATGGTTTTACTCTTGCACCGCTTCTCTCTCTCTCTCTTTCATCCAACAACTCTTCTCCTGTGACACCATGTAACAGCAATGGATAACAGTGTGCTATTTCAGGAGAATGAAAACATTTACTGCTTCTTTCTATAATAGCTTCATTTTCGTTTTTATGTGTATCCCAAATAAGAGAAATATAATTTATATAGGACAATTGCTAAATGGCTATGTATGTCAAAGTTGCAAAGTGCTTTCTTTTTCCTGGCCCAGTTATCTTAATCATTCTACAAGTGTCGTCAGAAGACAATAAAACCGCCATCTTACTACACATTACTGTTATGCCATGTATTCATTTATGCTGGACGCTTCTTTCACATCTCTCTCCTCTCTTACACTCTGTTATGCTACGCTGGTTTAATGTAAACTGATATTGTTTTGTTATATAATCAAAGTGACAGAAGTGCACAAGATGTATTATTATTATGACGGACTTTAATCTTGCCAGTGATCCGTGTGTGGCTTTCAACGCCACACGACGAAACACTTGTACTTTTTTGCCTGCTGCTACTGCACTGCCACTATGCCATCATTATCATCACTCTCCTTTGCTCTATCTTTTTTGTACAACAAAGGACCAAGCATACATACATGCATTACATTGCACTGCACACTGAACTCATTCATTCATTCAAAGACACATATCTGCTTCGTTTGTCCTCTTTTGTTCTTTGCTTTGGTCTGGTTCCTTTTGAGTTTTTTTCCTGCTTGATATAAATAATGTATACAAAAAAGAGAACAGAGAAGTAGGCAGCTGAGAGCTAGAATGTACGACGAGTAGGTGAACAGTGACAAGTAGCAGGACAATTCAATTCACGTAAAATGCGGAAGAATCAGAGAAGCCCACGTATTCACCGAGACACCAAGATGCATTTACAACTGAAATGGATGACTTCACCGTAATTTTTCATGCTGTACTGAGTAGTTCGTGCACACGGACGAAAGGCTTTAACCGTGGCAGAAAGAAAGATGAACATACAGAGTTGGAAGATAATGTGATATGGTGGTTGGTGAGAATAGTGAAAATGTAGGTAACCAGACACTTTCAGTGAACCTAATATATTCCACTTATTTTACTGTGATGTACTTTGAAATGACCAATGGCCCTTTGCCTCTCTCGGTGTTCCATTTCGCTTCACTGTTGGCACACTAAATGCCTCATGACGGTGAAAAGTGTGCAGGTTGCATGTCTGCACTACATAAGCATTATATAATGTGCATGAGCAGATGCTTCTAGAGCCGTTAACATTTTGCACTAAATTTTTCAATTGAAACTATCTACTGCAAAATATAAGAGCAAAGTAACATGACGATCGTGATGACGACAATAAAATGCATGTGAAGGGTACGAATATGTTTGTGGGGGATTTGCAGTGTAAAAAGAAGGAAATAAAAGTTGCCAGAAGATATCATTCAGACAAAAAAGGAACGACAAATGGAGGCTTTCAGTCGATTCATCTATTCTATTCATAGTTCGCATGGAATTCTGTGAATGACAACAAGAAGACAAGATGATATAGCTGAGAGCTTCTTGCTCAAGAAGAAGTCCCAAAAGACTTTATATACTAAATCTCCAATGAAAAAACTGGGTAGAGAGACAAAAGACGAAAGATCAAAAATGAAAAGGAATAGCTTCGAAAAGCTGAAAAGAAACATTCTTAAAATTTAGGTCGCCTTTCGATCCATTTCATGATGAAACGAGAAGAAAGTCGACCAAGAAAATTTACAAATGGGTGGATGGTTTAGTATACACAGGCAACACATCATTTCAAATTTTGCTCTGGTTATTTCCTATTTTGTTTTCTACTATGCAAGTATATTCTTCATAATTTTGGTATACTATAATGTCAGAAAATACATGTTATTGTTGATGGTTTTGGTACAGGATGGAAGGAGTTTCTCCCTACTTCTCTCGTTTATTCACTGTCAATTGTCCATGATATTCTATGAGAGGACAGCATTATCAGCCACAGTCACATATCAAGTATACAGATGTATCTGCATTGTAGACGGAAGAATGGATTTATAATGATTTTCCCAACCACCAAGACAATATATGAAAGAAGAGGAGAAATAGTGTATTTTTGCAATGCTATGGTAGCTGTCTCGTCTTCGTACTTAACATAAATATCCACTTCTCAGATATATTTCCGGGTATGTCTGCGACAGAATTCAACACAAGTAAAGCTAGCACACACCAAAGCAATCTCTGATGATCGCATAATATATATGCTGGCATATATTCCCATAAATCCACACAAGTTTCTGTAGAGAACAACACCAAGACGTCTAAAGCGACAAGAATGAAACGAAAAACCAAAGTCAAAAGCCTTCCATGTTCCATGGCTTTGTTCAATTTTTAGTTTAGAGGAAACAAGAAAGTTAGTTATATTGGAAAAAGTGGTTAAGCGTCTCGGTGGTGGAGCAGCTCCCGTTTCCACTTTGTTTGCAAAAAAACATGCAATGCAAGAATTCATGATGCCAATGCTCCATATTATTAGTGTGGGTGGTTCACCGACCGGGTTGCTCTACAAGGACTATTCGCCATCTAACCTCTTCCTTGCAGACTGTTTTTTTATACCTGAACCCCCTTCTATTACGTTCGTTTAGTCAACTGATCTACCATAATTGTAATTATTCGCTTTACTTCAACAACAAACGTATTATTAGACCCCGCGACGAATCGTTCTTTTACAAAAGATCGTTTTGGATGAAAGCAGTGAACCCTCAATAACCCAGACAGACAGGCCTTCACCGAAGACTTCAAACAAGGCTTGCTTGCCTCTCTACTACCTTATATAAGTTTATTATTATTCGTTCCTCTATCACCCTCTTTAGTTCTTCAGCTTTGTAACACACATACATATTTATAACAAGGGCAAACCAAAAGAAAAGAGAAACAGGATATTATAAATTGTTTCGCCTTTCTTTCACCATCCATTTCGTGAAAAAGCTGCATTTGTATGGTAAGTTGGGCTCATAGCAGTTGTTGATATAATAGTGGTTTTGTGACTCCTTTGAACTCGTTTCACTTTCTCTTTCACTCTTCTCTACTTTTTTTCTATCTCCATTCCTCCTTTTATGCCTACCTAAAATATGAGCCCTTTTTCACATGTTCAGTATAAAATGCATGGGATAAGAGAAGAGTTGAGGAAAAAAAAAGAACGAAAGCGTTTTCGTTGGCGGCAACACAGCACCATGGCCCACTGCGCCTAACTTTTATTTGGTGCTACTGCTTTCATTTCATGGCCATCCAATTTCTCTCGTCTCACTCTCTTTTTCTCTCTCTCTCTCTTTCTCTCACACACAATAACAGCCCTTCGTCGTCTCCCTGTACTACGTACAATGTACATATCTGTCCAAGTCCAAACGTCCACATTGTTACTACAGCACCCAGAGCACGTTCAGTTCTCGTTCGTTCCCCAAGATTTATGACAAGAATGAATTATACCGTTTAATACTTCGCATACCAAAAATATAATGGTAATAATAATAATAACATACATAGTCTTTGTTGTACTTGACTGGTAGAAAAGTCGTTGTTGTTGTGTTAGTACAACAGTAGTAGTAGTTCAAAACACAAATTAGTTTTGCCCATATGTGTCTTCCTCTCTCTCTTCCTTTCTTTTACGGTGAAATGCGCCTTGTTTCCCTCCGAAAAAAAACTCAGCTTTCGCACTACTTTTACTCTAACTTCTCATGGCTGAATAATAACGTACATAACATAATCTAATCGTGTATAACCTCCCTTTCACACACAAACATGGCCAGTTTTTTTTCTCTTGGACTGTTTTGTTCCAAAATATCAACAACAGCACCAGTGGGAAGTAAAAGTAGGTAGAAAGAGAACGTTGAGCTTAGATCCATAAACACATGCACACACTTTCCCACTCTTTTTATATATTAATCTAGAAAAGCAGCAAATATTTACGTTGTTATGTTTTCTTCTTCATCCAATCTTGATACACTATACAAGCTAATATTAATATAATCTCCGATAAATAGAATGAATATCAACGCTCTTTTTAAGCAGAGAGTGATAATAGGAAACAACGTGCTTAAGGAATGTCTACTGTGTATGGATTTTAGGTACAAGTTTGTGTGTCGTCTGTATGTTTTAACGTAGCTACAAGGACGGTGAACAGTTTGCCCCTCTCTCGTCAAGCACGAGCTCCTTTATTTTTTTACTTTCCCTTTCTATTTCTCTCTTGTCACATTTATTAATGGTGCCCGAGCGACGGCGGACAGGCTCTTTCATCCGCCTTCCTGGTGACGGATAAAAATGATAGTTTACAACAAAGAATATAGTCAGTTGTTGTCGCAGAATCAGCGGCAGCAGTGGCTTGGCTCTGTAGAAGACATAACAAGTAACGTTACAAACTACAAGCATATTTTCGTCTTTCTATACACAGTCAGTCGTCGTCTCCCAGCACACACACACCCACCACCCAAGTAAAATACATTGTTCCTTTATTATTATTGTTGTGTCACAATGAATTTGGTTTAGTTTTCATAGATATGAATTTGAAAGTAGCACGGTTTTTACTGCTGCTATCATCATTTTGAAGGTGTTATATTATCTTCTCTGAACAATTTCTTTTTGTTGAGTATTTTTGATGAGAGACCGGTTTCTTTTCAATGATATTCAAGCTTTTTCTTCTTCCTCCGAACAAAGTTGTGAAATTATAGATGAAGTAAGAGAATACATAGTGCAATATGTAGAGAGGTAAAATTGGAACAAATTCCTGCAGTATTTGATATTATGGTACAAGTGGTAAAATATATCTAGTAGTT
This sequence comes from Entomobrya cf. arborea Gr-Col-00668, assembly GCA_034699025.1. Lineage (NCBI taxonomy): Eukaryota > Metazoa > Arthropoda > Collembola > Entomobryomorpha > Entomobryidae > Entomobrya > Entomobrya cf. arborea Gr-Col-00668. The sequence goes on along the minus strand of JAQIWN010000456.1, from coordinate 17,503 downwards.
GTATAGACAAAAAGCATGTGCGCGGATGATTTTTTTTATTATAGTTGTAAAAGGAATATGTATAATTATCACAGCAACATTTATCTCTTTGAATCTATCAATTTTTCCGGGAAATTTCTTGAGACTAGGGAGCTGTCACATGAGCCGTTTCCGCTTTCAATTTCTTTTTTATTATTAACCAAGAGCGGCAAGCTGATTCGGAAAGACTATATCATGTATATAAATGAGAATACCTAGCTTCTTTCTTTGCAGCAAGGAAGACAATAAACTGTTTCCTGTTATGGAAATATTTTCACCCCGGAAAATGTTAACAGATATTACGACGATGAGACATATTTATGTATATTTATATTTCAGCTGATATTTTGTTCCTTGATATTTTCCTTATAATAATAGTATGGTATGCATTTTGCGAATGTGAAAGCTTATATTTACATATAACTGTATACAATGGCTTTGTTCTCCCAATCAGTTGGTTGGAATGTATGTCATTCCATTGTCTCGAAAACAAGTGAGTAAGGTTGACAAAAACCTCAAGAACATTCCCAAAATTTCATCAGTGCACCCTAGCAAATATATTTGTCAGCTGTTTCTCATTGTTTGTCGCCAGTGTGCAAATTCAAAGGGAATTGTCATTACTGTAATTGTTATTTATATTTTAGCTTATACATTTTTATTTGAGATAGAGAACAATGACTATGACAACACTGCAAATAAAATGAAGATAAAAAGACAAATGGTGTGTATCGATTTTATAGTGTATCTTTGTTTAATTTTTTTGTGCTTCAGTTATGATTATGATGCATGTTTGCGTTCTCAGATGAAAGCTGAGGAACGAAAAGTGACATTTTTGAACAAAAATAATCAAAATGTTGAAAATATAAAATCGAAGGAAGTTTTGTATCTTCCTCGAAAAAAGATTGTTTCCTTTTGCAAATTTAGAAATTTGAAAGTTTTCTGCTGCTATTGGATTGTACCTTTTTGCAGTATAAATATGATTACACTCATGTAGTCATTTAGTACACGTGTAGCAAAATACGAATATTTTTCTTCGCATCGAAAACGACTTTTTTTGTCTAACAAGGATAATATATTATTCAGCTGTTATGTCATTTCCTTCTTCGCATGGAAAAAAAGAGCACACATCTCTGAGTACGCACACGCATATTGGCATTCAAATATTGCTTTGGTACTTGATAACTACAATATTCACAAAACTTAGACAAGACAATGACAATGAAAAACGGAAAATTTATCGGTTTTCAGCTTGTTATATTTTTCCGAGGTTAGGCTCGCAGACATGAAAAATAGATTTGCATCTGATAACAAGACAAGCACAAAAGTTCAACTTTCATTTTGTACATTGTACACATATTATTCTCCGACTATTCATTTTTGTCTACAAATCCATAGGTTAACACTTAGTTTACCTTAGGTTCTCTTTAAACCTTTCTCGTTTTGGAAATTATATTATACATTTGAAATAAAGCTCATAATACTGGATTTAATCTTTTTTGTTTTTCCAAACTTAGACAAAGTGATTGTACACCCTGATCTGATCAGATCAGATTACCATTTTAAAAGTACAAGGTTACTATTCCCACCTAATGATACGCAATACGCATATCCTCTAGTGTTATTGCCAGTTCAAATGTTGTCAATGTGACAATGATGATGATTATAACCTGTCTCTTTCTATTTCACCTGCTTATTCTAATCTTCTACCTTAACTTTTTCGCATCTAAACCCATTCCCCTCTCAATACTATCTTTCGTGTCACATTCGCTAGATATCTTCCTTGTAAACCTTTCAACTTCAATTCCTATCAATAAATGCTTATACTGTTCCACCGAGCTTTGTACAATCTCTCATAACGCTGCAGTATACATCCATACTTCGAGTACAAACATTTGTAAGAGTACCAATTCCAGGACATGCTTTTCCGCTAGTTATTTTACACGTCAAAAAGACAGAAATTAAGTGTCCCTACATGTGTCAAGTCTTATAGCATAGGTGTTATATCCCGAGAATAACCTGAAAAACAAAACGATTTTACATTAATGATACTCGCTCTCACTCTCAAAAGTCATCACTGCCTCTTGTAAGCACGGAAAGATGTCACAGCGTCGTTGAAAGCACACACTCGTTAGCGTGTAGTAGTTGTAGCATTAACGATAACATCCATGCTTTCTCTCCTTTTCGGTGTGTGTGTGAGAGTCTGAAAGTATGTATGTGAGGACGACTTTACTACAACGGTGACGGTTATGGTAGTGGTGGCGAACATAGAATCCGCAAATTATCGTGCCACATTGAACCATTTATTACATCATTATTACATAAAAGCGGCACAACTACTACCACTTTCACTACAATCTAATATGTACACACTTTACTCCTTGTTAGTAGGAAGAAAACTACTACTGGTCATATAAAAAACATCCAAGTAAAGGTAACATATAATAATATGTGTGTATACACATTACAAACTAGTATATATAAATGCATTTTGACTTTCCTCCGGAAAAAAAGAAGAGGCAGAACCTCTGTTAAAAATAAGAGAAAAAAATATGTAGTGCTATTAGCAGCAGCGAGTGTTACTACTACTGCATTTACTATAGTGTAAAAAAACGGATGGAGGTTGTTCTCTCTTTTTTTTGGTCTGGCATCTTCCCGTTAAATAGTAAGGTTATAAATACACCAACACCACCACTTCTTGTCTTTTGCACATATTATTATAGATATATCAACCGCACTCACTCACAAACACTTACAAGAAGAGAGAAGAGCAACCCATAATATAGTGCCGCTTGTTCTGGAAAATTAACACCTTGTACGACAAGTAAGGGCAAACGACTTAGAAGCTTCTTCTACCCGTCGTCTTCCACCACCACCACCAGTTTTCCATTCTTGTCTACTTTTACATTGTTAAGTGTATAGTATCCTTGTGCTTCTCTTTTGCTCGCTGTTCTGATATTTTAGTGTCATTTTCCTTTTTTTCTCATTTCTTTCCTTGATTTCGTCCTTTATATCTTCTTATTTTTTTCTTTCGCCACCACCACCATCATCTCTTGGTTTAGTTGTTGAGTAGAAAACTTTTTTTGGTAGGAAAAAAATGGAGACAAAAGTGGATTGGTAGGATTTATTGCTTTCGAGGAACAGAGAAAAAAAGAAGAAAAAGACAGATTTTTTTAGTTTTTGTTCGATCATCTTTTTTCTTGTGATGTTGGTGGCTTTGAAGGAGAAAAGACGGGAACAAGTTTTTTTTTCTTGGGCACTTAGGACTCTCAGCTACAAAAAAGAGTATGACTTGTTCCTGGATGGACGGATGAGAGAGAAGAACAAGTAGTTGTAGTAGTTAGTCCTCGTAGATTAACGTCATCGTGACAACGAGCACGTTTCGTAAAAAAAAAACAGGGGAAAACCTTGCTGTCTTTTTTTCTTAACCAGGTGTTCAACGTTTTCAAATGAAGGTGATGATGACAAGGACGGTATGTGTGTGCAAAAGTCTGGAATAAACGATAATGATGACTGATGAGACGTGACTATTCTGTACATCACTTACTTATGTATGCATGCACACATCCAAAGAAATCTGAAAGGATGAAGATGATGATGATGATAAGAAGACGTGTAGGTGTGTGGGCATTTTAAATTCATCATCCCACGCCGCACACACATTCTCATCCTTCGCAAACTTTTTTCTTACTCTGTCAGTAGATTCCAGTTTTAAGTTATCATAATGCCAAGATGTGACATAAAAAGTATGCAGATGCGAAAACGTATAAATGTACAGTTTAGTTTGCAAAAGATTTCCAGATGAGTAGGATCTGGAGTGTGATGGTAGTGGTGATGTGATGATGATTTTTTTTTGTGATGTACCGTTATGCTTTGTTTAAATACGTGTTCAACAGATTTACGCCATCTGAATTTATGTAGTTTAATTCGTCATTAGGAAAAATTCAAATTCCATGATCATTGAGGCATGTCCCCTTGGAATAGGTTTAACTTAAATTCTTGCATGTAGATTGTTGCATGGATGAATTATTTACATATGTATGTGTGTCTGTGTTGATAAAGACTTCAAATAAAACAGTTATTGCGTCGTTTGTTAAAATTTAATTAAAAAGTTCAGTTTTCCTGCTGCTTGATTTTTAATGCTAAAATGTGTTTATGTCTATATGTATATTGCGCAGTTTTATGCAATAACTACAGATAGATTACTAGTATAAAGTAATATTTCAAGGTATTTATATTTTATAGTCATCTATAAGGACTTGAGTATCTTTTTTAAAGGAAAATCAGCAGGTTCTTTATTTATTATTACTGGTTTCTTTAACTCGGTGGGTAAAAGTTTCAAGGGAAAGTATACGGGTTCTCTTTTTTATTTTTTTAGAAATCCACAAAAAAGTAAAACAGTGAAACTCAACTTTTTTTGTAATTATTCCATAGTAATTCTCAAAGAGAATATTAATAATAAAAACTGCCAGACGATGTTATAAATAGAATAAAGAAAGAAGTGAAGCGAAAAATGGTTGTATATAAGAAGAAAAAAGCGAGAGGAGGAAAAGATATTTCGAGAAAGCAACCACATGATGGTTGTTCTTTATGGCAAGGTATATCGTCATCATCATCACCATCATTTTCTGTATCTACCATACTTTGAGGCTACGCCTGTCTGAGCTGTCAGTTTAAAAAAATATGGCCGTTGTTCTTCCAAGTCCCTCTCTCCCTCATACATATCCCGCTTTACCAGCCCATTACCGATTCAGTCAAAAAAAAAAGAGTAGCGAAGGAAGGATGAGAGATTGAGGCACCTTTTTTATTATTATTACACGATAATATTTTTCATGTATGCACATTTACCCACCAACCACTATACAGAAAATGTACAAATGTATGTGTGTGTGCCAGACCACTTCACACTGCCATCATAGCTATCTAAAATCAATAGATAAAAACTACGTCCACCGTCATACACCACACTGCATGGATGTGTACTTTTTCTGGATGATCTGCTGGATTTTATTTGTTGTTTCAGTGACTTTCACTCTTATATAAAAATAGATACATGCTGACAATTATATATTTGTATAAAGTATATGCATTTATTATAATAATATCCATCATTTTGGCCTCTTTCAAGCTAAAAAAAATCTGATACTTATTTCCATGCTGTTTGAAATGCTCAAGTGGTGTTTAAAAAAGTTAGTGGGGGTTTGTTGAAGAGTTCAAAAAACTAGAATATTGAAAAGAAAAGCTGATTTCATAATTCATTTCTGACTGGCATACTTACGACGTTAAATTATATTTATATGACATGTTCGAAGGGAAATGTGTAACCATCATTAACATATTATGAGTAAAACATACATATAGCATTGCAGAAATGTTTTGAGAAAAAATGTGGCGTAATGTAATGAAATTGAACGGGCTTCCTTACTTGTCAGAACCCATTTTCTGGACCACAAATTTCGATGGAAGAAATCAGTAGGATAAAGCGTTTCCCAACTATATTATCCATTTTATCTCTCAAACATTAAAAGCTTTCATTTGGCTAAGTGTGTGTGTGTGTACCGTAGTATGAAGCTTGTAGAATGAGAGAGAAAAGTTATGCATACATAACGTGCTTACATTTTCTTGGTCAGCCACATTATCAGCAAACAAATGGCCAAATGTGAGTGAGGGCTTTTACTCAAGGATAACGATGTATACATACATTACATAGTTATGCGTTTGTTGTGTTGTGTATATAACACCTGGTCCCTTTTCAAAACAACCACAGGGCAGGATCATTATACTTAGTGGATGTAAAATCCACATAGGGAAATGTTGCTGTTTCAGTTTCAGCTCCAAAATTTTGCAGATAGGAAACGGCACATAGCAATAAGCAAACCACTATTTATCTCTATTGCCACACGCTACACAGACAGACAGTTGAAGTTAAAAACTGACTTTTTGCTGTACAGATATGTGTAGTGTGTAACATACTATAATAATCGTAATCATAATCATAATACTGGCAAAAATGGTTGTGGATAATGATAGCGATGATAATGATGACGAGGACGAAGATTTTGCTAGATGAATACTCATCTCATCTGAAAAAAATGAAGTGGTAAGCAGTTTGCATCTCTTGCTCAGCAACTTCACTCATGCATGAATTCATAAATATTTTAACGAATGTTGTCCAACATCTCTAGATTTCGGATAAAACTAGAACATGCAACAGACTGACACAAAGTACATAATATTGTGTTTATTGCTGCTGATTAAGTTGATGCTATGATTAAAGGGAACACATAAGTACGGAAATTCGCACTCTTAATACTAATAAAACAGAAAACCTATGATAAAAAAATTCCTGGATGAAATACAATAGTAATATAATATTGAACATTTATGTTACTACATAAATGTATATTTAAAAACCTTCATTTAAACGAGGTTAAAAAATTAAATCTAAAATCATGGTTCTTATTGTGGGTTTAAGCATTTGGAGGAGGAGAGCCTAAACTAGAAAGCCAGAATTTTTTCTCAACAAACTCTCACTTACTTAATTGTCTTATAAAGTCTCTCTGGGACTAAATAATTTTACGATGCACATTTGAATAGTTTTTTCATGTCTCTTGAACACATTGGATGAAATGAAATAAATGGATTAATACGGATTTCAAATAATGACTGATGGATTTTCGATGAAACTACCATTTTCCCTGTCGATCATCAGTTGTGCGTATAGTAAAGATATTCAAGGGAAAGTGAACCTGGGTAAGTATGAAAGCATTGCATTACTATGCAAACTGAATACTAACTAGGTGTACCCTAGGACCAAGTTTGCAGATGCAGTAATGATAAAATAATAATTACCAAAGAATTATACCTAAAACTTTTCTAAACTACAGATTTAAAAAAAAGCATTCTAAAAGAATATCTCAATTACACTACATTTAATGCTATTCGTTTACTCATTCATACTTCCACAGCTTATATGCGTAGATAAATGAAAATGATTGCCCTGATGAAGGGAAATAATTTTCCATCCACCATTTGCAGCCCGTCAGCTACCCATTACTGGTGATTCTACTCGTAATGAAGAGCGAACGTATGCACCTCTTTCCCTTTCCCTTTTGCTGACTTTGTTTTTAGTGGTGATTGTAGTTGTGATGTTAAAATCATGATCATTGTACATGTTGTCCAATAGATGGTTTTCTGTCATATTCTCTTTTTAGTAGCCAGCTGCCGGTATGCTTTTATGATTTTGCATATTTTTAGTTTTACTGCTAAGTGGGAAAGAGAGATAAAATAAATATGCTTCACCAATGTTTAAAATGTTGGACAGACAGGGAAAGGAGGCTTGCAAGATTTTGGTGTAGAATTTAACTCATAAAGTCAGCTGATTGAGAAAGTTGCTACGAATAGTGTACAACAATAAGCACATTAGTTAAATGTCACAGAAACATTGAAAATATACCATTCACGGTCATGTTCGTAGTCATGAAACTTTTCAAGATAACTTGGTATTGGTGCTACTAAAAATGTCTGTCAGTCCATCTGACTGTTGGTTTTATAGACTTTGAACACATCAAAGTATTTGTGAAAATTTAAAGTTCACATTCACATGGTCAACGGAAAGGACCCTGGTGATAATTTTGTTTTTAAATTAATGCAAGAAATTAAATTCAAAATTTTAAATGTCACGTGGTTCAACAATTTTGGATGTCATTCTGGAACTTGTTTGCTACAGTGTTAGCATGCTTTATTTTCTCCATTTTAATTAACAACATTTGCACAATATTATTTTATACGATTCAACAAGAAACTAGCGACACGACACGCTCTATTTATACTATACTCTCTGTAGGACAAATTGTTACAAGTCATAAATCAAACGGATTGTGTTCAGTCATTATAACCAACCCGTTACTTTAGTTTTCCAAGGGAAAAATAATGTTTTATGACAACTGCCCAAGCTATTTAAGCTACTTAAGTTGTTAGTCTTTTTTGATTACTATGACCAAGCAAACTCTCAGCATTATTGTATAATCACTTAAAAAGCAGAAAAACAGTAATATAAATGAATTTGTAATTCTATTGCTAAAAATACCAAGAATTTTGTTCCATCAGTTTTTCATACGAAAAAGGACCACACATTACATTAAAATATGTCATTAGAGAGGGAAGGCAAAAGACTGAAAACTAAACGCAGCCTTCCTCATATTCTTTCCTACCACAATAGCACAAGTGCTAGTTATTACAAGCAACATACACCACCACATCTACTGTATTACCATCACACATTGTGTAATTAAACATTTTGCTGATTTTCACTCTTTTACTCTGCTCACGCACAAAATGACGATGATGATCATATATGGATGCTGCTGCTTCTATTACTGCTGCTGTCGTCCACCACCAAAGCTTTCACCATTTCCAGCATAAATTCATTTCCATTTAAATATCTACACTGAGCATATTTATATCTTATTGTATTTAGTTTAAAACACGCAATGTATGGCGATTTCATGCCCTGGTTCTAAAAACTTAGTATACTTAATACGTGCTACCTATATTTTCCTTCTACAACAAAAAGGCAAAGAAGCTGAGCTGTAATGGCTTAACAAGAGTCTTCTTTATCACAATATTTTCCCCATAATAAAATGCTCACATTTTCAAAATTATAATGCTCAAAAGATGAAAAAGTTGCTCTTTTTGCTTTTGCTCCTGCTACCACGACCACCACCACCACCATCGCTGCTGATCCTTACACCAACCACCTCTTTCTCTTTCACACAAGACAACCAACTAAAAAACCGGCTTGTTTTGCTACTGCTGCTGTCGCTGCTGCTTTTCTCTCTCCAAAAAAAGATTTATTTCCTCCTATATCATTTTACAGTCAGGACAGCTTTGGTCCGTTTATCATGAGAAAAATTTTATCTAGTTACTCTCTGACACTTTCTCCATTCTTGCGTTTTGTTGCTCCTCTCTCCACTCAAAAACTCCTCTAGCAAACTCTTCTTGTATTATAACTTGCATTACCACCTTTTCTTCTCAATTTCAAGGAAATATCATAAACTTTCATGGTACAATATTCCTCTTATTTTTATTATTAAAAATACTATCATTGCTGAACGGAATGCCTACGAAACTTCTCTAGGAATCATGGAGCGCTAACACATGTGCTTTTTGTGGTTTGGTTTGGTTGAAACACAACTTTTTTTGCAATAGTGCGATGTGATATGATACGATGCAGTAGTTTCCTATTTTCATACAAAAAGATTGATAAAAAAAGTTTTCAGATAAAAACAAGGGGAAAAGGATAATATTGTTATGATGAGAATGTTGTATTATTATTATTATTGTAGCTCTCGCCGACGATTGCATCGACGACGACGAAGAGGCAACACCAGAAAAAAAATGTTTATTTCCATCTCAACACTCTGTCTACCGTATCATCAATGTAGAGTGTAGAGTGAAATGATAAATAAATAAAGTGTGATACAATACAAGAAAAGAGAAAGCTCTACACCCACCCTTCCTCTACATTTACATAAACGTGTGGAATCTGATATTTATGTTGATATGGGTTTTTGTTTGCCCATTTGTGAAATTGAAGTCATAACAATAGGTTTGAAAAGTGTATATGCGTGTAAACAACACACGTACGTACGTACGTCCTACGATCCTGTGTCACTTCGAACGCATTTTGGGAAAAGAGATGAAAAAATCATATTTTCATATTGACACCACAGAACTGAATCATATTTTAGACTAGAGTAACATCAAACGACAACCTAACAATGAAATGTGGTATGTTACTGTAAAAGTGTGTAAAATTTCAAATGAGCTTTGGAGGAAAGTATACAAAATGAAAATGCAGGAGCACTTCCTTACTTTGATACCAAAAAGATATGCATGTTATTAAAGTAAAAAGTTTTTTTTTAAGTAGTATTTTGTTTGGAACTGTAATTGAGATGTATTGAATTTGCTCCATATTTTGTTTCGTTTGTACATGGATACGTTGCAAAAATATTTTAATCCTATGCTACTGTAATTAACCACCAGTTTTACCATTACAAACTTAGCGAAGGGCAATCGGACTTCCATGTAAGAAACGGCCATTATTTAGACCACTTTGATCTTAGCTTGTTTACATTCTTGGACATGCATTTTCCAAAGTTGTAATGGAATGTGTATCATGATTGTAATTTTTTTGGTAAAGGAAAAAGGCAGAAAGTCTGAGAATATTGTCAAGGGGATAAGAGTCAAGAAAGGAACTATGGCAATGTTGATAACGACAATAGCAACTTTTAAGAGAAAATGAATAGAACTCTATAAGCAGATGAGATTACATAAGACCCATTCAAGCAAACAAACAAGGGCATGGTCATACATAAATGCATACACAATGGATACTGTATTATTATGTATTATCCACAATCCACCGAGGAACAAGGAAGATATAAAAAAATAAGAAACAGTCTTGTATAACGGTGACGGTGGACTCGTTGGTTGGAAAAAGCTGTTTTAGGTAAGGTCGACTTCCTCCAAAATACAGTTACCGATATGAATATCACAGTGATTGGCTTCCGCATGCATGGATAATGTTATTCCTACTCTTGTGTATATGTTTGATTAAAAGTATAAACAAAGCACAAAAAGCTTGCCTTTGTATCCGCAAATGTTATTCTTTAGTCTTGACTTGCCTTTTTTTGTTACCGTTATCCGGCCACAAAGTCACACATAAGTATATGTACTACACTTAACTTTCTCCTCGTTCATTTTGTATGCAGTGATCCATTCCATCTTGTAAAATATGCAATGATGCTTTGTCTGGTGAGCACGTATGGTAATTTACTTGTGGACTTATGTATATTACGTAGCATAAGCTTGTTTGGTCTTATTATTATTATATTAAGGGACAAGCACATCTTCTTCAATCTTCTTGCTGCTTCTCTTACTTTGTGAAAGTTAGCTTTTTCTGTATGCATGTATGCTAACCAACACTGACGACGTACTTCCGTTTTCTCAATCTGAATAAATACACTTTGAGAAATGAAATCAAGGATTGAAAAATACACATAGAATTTACTTACAAAGAAGATAAGGAAAAAGTGCGTGCATGGGAGGCGGAGGTGGACTGCGTACATTTAACTTGGAAATGTCCTACACTGGAAAACGTTTTCGTTGACGATCGCAAGTTTTCCTACAACTTAACTTGGTTGAGTAAACAAGGTTGTCTTGTTTACACAATGAGTCGAGTACACACTTTTCTTTTTTAGGGAAAATATAATCAATGTTAACGTTGTTGGTTTACCTTGTTATCTTCACTTTTAAAAAGGACAGCTGCCGTATTATCCAAGTAGTTTTTTTTCTTTATTCATTATAAATTACTCTTTTTTTGTTGTTGACGGGTTAGTTTAGTTTGGGCTGGCTGGGTAAAAAAAATGTTTGGCTGTCTTGTATAATCAGTTTCTGTCTTAATAACAATATAATACTACTGCTAAATTTGTGCATATCATAGTAATTTTGGTAAGCTTATACTACTCATAGAAGTATGCATATGTATGTATATGCCTGCTGTGGTTGTTTACTTGTCTTCAACTTTATTAAGAACACGTCAATTTAAGGCTTGTAAAATTTATTGCGTCGTATTTCGACTCGTATCAAGTTTTTGTACATCATCACTATTCAACATACAAGTTAAGGATTTAAACTTTAATCCTGTTCGGGAGTACTATTACAAGTCTTCTAATCATAGACATGATGAGTAAACAAGACAAAAATTTAACAAAAATATTAGGCGGCTTTAGACTAGTTAAAAAATTGAACAGAGGATCAACAATCTGTATCAATCTCTAACATGCTTCATGTCTTATGCATACGAAGAGTAAAAATCAAAAACATAAGATTATCATAACTTTCACCTTCGTTATCCATCCATCTTCTTGGTAGACAGTAGCCTTGGGTGTTGAAACTCAGGTACTGAAGGGGGAATGATCTGATTATGTGTGGTTCTGTTTCAAACATCAAGTATGGCTTTTACTTTGCTAGCTATGTATATGAAAAAACAAATGATTTAAAGTTAAAAAGAAGCATAGAGTTTGGATCAACACCATGAGTAAATTTAGAAATCATATACAGGTAAATAAGGAAGGTTAAACTAAATACAAAACTTGTTTCCCTTTTGAACGTCTTCACAGGTTTTGTGAGAACCACACACATGCAATAATAAACTTGTGATGAATAACTTGCATGAATTTACACCAAAAAAGGAAGGTTAAACATGAATGTTTTCCTCAACGACGCAGTATAAATTTATTTACATAAGATGCTGATTTTGTGCAAGGGCACATGTGTGTGAGTGTGTGCTCATACAAGTTAATGATTTTCTGTGATGCGATTTTCTCTGCACTAGTAGCATGCAAATTGAGGTTTCCATTAATTACTACGCGCTCTACTTATTTATTTCTGGTGCTGACGGCTTGAATGAGCCGCAAACTATTTTCTACAGTCAGTGTTGTATAGTGAACACATATTACATACTAAACACACTGCAATCAGCAACACAGCACAAGGCAGTGAAGAAATTCAAACTGATAATGTAGAGAAAGTGGAGAGAAAAGGGTGTACAAGATTAGGAAATCATAAGAGTGGAATCACACCATTAAGCGTAAATTATTGGCTCATAAACGTGCATAATAATAAGTACACCGAAGATACTCTATACTATGAAGATAGTGTATAACATTTTATCATACATACCTATATATGTGCATGTGTATAGAAATTTATGTTTGTTTGTGTGTATCCTCTCAACATGAATATAAAATGTCCCACGGTCAGTTAGCTAAAGGCATTTTATCTGAGCAACATAAAATAGCTGTGCAGCTTCTTCATCTTGCATACATGTATCATCAATTTACGTACAGGAGAAAGTACGAATTTGGTTGACTTGGCTGGAAAGAAAGGAGGAAAAACAACTTACCGAAATCGTAGCATGCCTTATGCTGTTGCCCTTTATCATAAAAGACGACAACATTGTTTAGATAAAATAGAGTAAGGAAAAAGTAGTCTCATTTATAAAAAACAAATATACACATGACTAAAAGAGGAAGAATAAACAAGGTTTGCTATCAAAATGCGCATTTTAGAACAACCCAGGCCTCAGAACATAGAAACCATGAGAGAATATTAAATTATAAACGGAAGCGGGACTGTTGTGGTGAAAGTTAACCCATAGACGAGAGATATGAGGTAAAAAAGCAAGTTAAAAAAGGAAGCAGAAAAAATAATGCGTGCAAACTTGTACATCAATGCTTATATTATATTATGTGGTCACAAAAGTTGAGTGGATACAGCTAACGTCTGAGAACTTTGCTGAAGTAGCGACGAATTTCATAATATTCTTTGTTGGTTATTTACGTAATTTGATGCAAATAATTATTTTTTTAGAACATTTTACCGGAAATGTCTTAAGTTATCTGTAACTTGTACTATTTGAATCAATCTGAATTAAAAAATGTCCGACTTGAGACCATTCGAGTGGTTTATAACTGTTGGACGGCTGAACGGACTAAGAATAAGCAACAGAAGCAAGTAATATTTTAAATTGGTCTACGTAAATAAGCTTGTTGATGTTTCTTGTGTGTTGACGAGATACACAAAATGAAATACGTGTGGTTTTCAGGCCGTTATCCAAAACATCAAGCAGCTTGATCTAGGCTTCACTTTCACTTATTACATAACCAAGCTGTCTGTTCTACTGATTGAATGAATTCGAAAAGTCTGTGCTTTCAGGCGTGTACATGAATTTTCAATCGTAAAAATAAATACGTGTAGATATTTTTCACAGTTATACACAAACTGGAAAAAAACTTCTGGGCTAATTTTCTAAGGTCTATTGAGATCAGATGACAAGCTAATTAAAAGCTCGTTAAGGAAAAAGGTTATGTTTTATTTTAGCGCTACTTTGATAGCGGATTACAAAATTTAATCTTATTCCATCGTTATCTATCCCTGTTTTCATCATCACCACGAACACAACCAGCACAAAACCACCACTTCCATATTACCATTTTCCAAGAACCCTGTCATCTAGTTTACATTTATATCATAGAGCTTTTGTTTATTTTACGCACAACACACAAGATTAAAGGTCCTTTTTGATATTTTTTCTTTGCACTTTTTTGCTACTTTTTTGGCAATTGAGAACACACAATTTTCTTTGCCTTCATGTCTCCTCCTCCTGTTTTAAACAGAATGAATATATACATCTCATCTATGACATAACACATCTAATCAAATTCATCTTGTCTGGGCACCAGTGTTTAAGAAACACACAGTGTAGAAAACATCGTATTGAGATGACGCAATATGATCTGTGCAAGGTTGTTTCCAACACATATATGAATAATTGCTTCCAACCTCCTTTCGTCCTTTTTTTATTTTAAATTTAAATGCACTTAGCGACAGTATTAGAATTGCTTCATCATTTCTTACTCTAAAGAACAATCTAATAATTTAATTTAAAAACTGGAATGATTGTCATCTCGCTCAATGAACATATTTTTAGGTACGTATTTGAAGGGATGTATGCAATCATCCGTTAATCTAGCTCCAATTGAAATAAAAAATCTGACAAGAGTTAAAGAACTCTCAATTTTCGGAAGAATGAATATCCTCAAAAAGATGTTGTCCTGATCTTATAAAGTTCCTAAATCGCAGCATGTTTCCATTGCACCCTGAATGGTCACAATTTGTCTTTTCTTATACCTTTTCATTTTTTTTCTCAGCACTTTTTAACTTTTGTCCAACAAATTTCTCTTTTCCTTCATATGTCATCACTGCACAATTGACATTTCACAATGGACCTATAAGAGCGACTTCCACACTCCGACCCGTTGCATGACTTAAATTGTACAAGGACACGACGAGCAAAACTAGAAGAACAAAAAATCACACACAAATTCCCGTAATAAAAAGGTCTTTTTGTCCTTTCTATCATCATAACGAGATATAAAATAGAAAACACATGAGACAGAGAGAGAGACAAGGTGAGTTGGTAGCAAGTATAACAAATTATTTGGCTTCAAGCCTTTTTTCCTTCTCTACAGTTATCATAAAATAAAGATGTACCCATGTTTAACTGACTGCTCATTCGTTGACTGTTTGTCTGGGATATTATAGTCCCTTGGTATTTGGTATTAGCACTTTCTATTTGTTTTTCACGCACTTCCCTCTTGGCTTTAGCTTTACTCAGCACAAGTGTGAGAGTTTGTAGAGTTGTGCGTGTGCTGAGTTAAGCGTACATATTTTTTTGGGGATCTGTACGAAAAAAAGTGCACTTGAGCCTACTTGGTCTTTTGTTTTATTATCATTATTCGCACGAAACAGCATTATTCCGAAAAAAATGTGCTTGTTAGCATTTGACTATAACTTATACTGTGTAAGGCTACACGTGTACATACATTTTAGGTGGAAACGCACACAGACACACAAAATTGTTCATATTCGCATCATTTATTCCTGAAAACGAGGAAAAAAAAGTGAGTGTGTATAAAAAAGCTCACACATTCAAGGTTTCTTCTTTTTTTCTCACATGAAAGTGTGCTCAGCATACATTATTTACGAAGTTTTGGAATCTCTCCTGTCTACTATTTTCTCTCATCTAAAAATGTATGTATGTTACATTCCATGTCTTTTTTATTGCGAACCTCAAATGTAAACAGAAATTAGTGGAGATAAAAAAAAGAAACGGTAAAAAGAGGGGGAAACCTTTTTTTTTCGGAACTGTCTTCTCTAACATTAGTTTCCCCTTGTGGTACACGCGTAACCATTAAAAATAAACGGAGTATTTTTTTTATATCGAAGTAGTAAACTACAATCATGTTGATGATGGTGACATTTTTTTTATGTATTTTACTTATTAAGATATTATGGAATAAAAGGAAGGAAGAGAAAAAAAACATGTAATTCTAGAGAGATGTTCGCTCAGCATCAATAACAACCCCTGTCGTCAAGATAATCATGTAATATGACAAGTTGTAGGGTAAGCTTGTTAGCGTTTGTATGTGGTTTTCTAAAATAATCACAGGGAACTCTTATCTCTTTTATCACAATAATATTTTTGATGGAAACTTACATACATACTTACACGCACGTATACTAACGTAAGTCATGGTACAATATGTCTGCTAAAAATATAGTTAGAGTAAGCATTCATTAAAGTTCCCTGTTGTCCATCACGCCATCATATCACAGATGAAATAATAAAATGTATACTAGAAACGGGGAAAACCTTGTGCAACACATCGAATTAGTGTTTTGTGTGTAGTGCAATACTAAGCTTTGACGAGTGGGAGTTAATGATAACAAGACACACAGGAATAAGTTAGTTTGAAGATGATGATACTGCTCTCAATCTTTTTTTCCCTCAAGGCTCCTGTTTTATTTTATTTTTTCAAGGATAATTTTAGCACAGCACCTTCAAAAAATGAGAATCACGTAATAAAAACCACACAGTAGGTAGACGGAAGAATTACATCATCACACAATCATAATCCATAACGTCATAACATAACAACAGTATTCAACATGATGTTTGTAATCTCTGTATTTTGGGAGAAAAAGGAGAGCATGGTTTATTTATGAATTAGTCTTTAAGCACGCTTACAGTTTTATCCATTCTATTTTTAGTGGGAAACCCACAGTCTATCCTACATCCTTAGAGAAGTACTCATGAAATAACATTTTACCCTTGATAATTTTTGTCCTTACCACAAACAAGAACCACTATTTCATAAAGCCTACAATAAAATGCCATTCCAACCAGATTGCACTTGAGCACTTGTTGTTGGTTGATGCGCTCTAGAAAAAAAAGATGACGTTTATATATCAACCATACTGTTATCATCCTGTCCTCATTTTTAACATCATGCCCATATTATCTAATGGTGATGAAGTTGTCCTCTTTCATGATGATGAAACTATATATATTTTTAGTGGGAAAAAGCCATAATAAAAGCGCTGGCACACACTTTATAACGTGATAAATTGCAATTTTATTATAGATGTTGGCGTATGTAAACATGTGTTTCATAATTTTATTGTACAGCGGCTTATAATAGAGCTGAAAAATGTTATTATGATGGTGATGATAATGGGAATAGTTTTAATAAATATGGTTTATATATTCCATGAAGTTTTGGGGAAAATAAAGATTCTTCTGTCAACGCGATGGTGGGCTGGCTGTGGATATGGCTTGGAATGAATTTCTTCATGAAACATTTTTGAGGTGATCTGTGGTTGGCATGAACAAAAGCCATGACGAACACTTGAACCACTCCATCATTACGAAAAATATTAATGTCGCCATTACTTTGGATACATCAGCATTTTCTTACTTTCCGCCTTGGAATAGTATGCCTTTTTTATACAATACAAACTTGTTTAATGGGATATGAATCTGGTGACGATGTGGAGGAGGATGGTGACGAAAAAATAA
>JAQIWN010000455.1:0-33331 GCA_034699025.1 Entomobrya cf. arborea Gr-Col-00668 | reverse complement strand
CAAATTCGACTTAAAAGTGAAAATTCTACAAGTAATGAAATTCTACAAGATATAAATTCTACTAGTAATTTTTTTTCGACAAGAAGAATTCTACTAAAAAAATTCTACAAGAAGTGCAGGTGCAAGATTCCATTCTGACATATTATCGGCACCCTAAAAATCCAATGAAAAAAAAAGTTGTAAAATTTTAAATCAAGTAGACTAGCAAAGAAAGGTCAATGTTGAATATGTGTAAATGTCAATAACATGCTAAAAAGGAGAATGTACTCCTACACACACTCTCTTTTTTCTTTACATCCAATTACAATAGCTATTACAATAGTTTTACTTTTTGCAATAACAACTTTAACACAAAATATCTACCAACCTTGACACATTTGGCTATACACTAGAAATCATTCTTGTTATCGTTATTATAACACGACGACTGATGATGAAGTCTGCACTATAGTTTCGATGTCGATCAGAAAGATGATTTTCACGATCAGCCTCCACAGAGTGTATAAAATCCATAAAACTTGATTGAAATTTCTCTTTTTATTATTCAATAGCGTTTTTTTTATATTTTTGGATAAAAAAGTTCACAAAATGTAGTCTAGAAAACCATCCCTTTTGTACGTTATACCTATTCACACACATGCACACCTACTCAAGTCTGTTTAAGTACTCTACTTTCTTTACTACACTATATTATGCCTTTAGTTCATACACACAGTAAGAAGTAATCTCTTTTATCCAGATTTATAAGCATAACAAGGCTTTATTGCACTCTTTGTGTGACCAGTATAGACAGAGAATAGCATATTACACAACATGTGTAGAAAAAGGAAAAACCATGTGAACAAGTGTCACGGAAGAATGGACAGAGCGTGAAATTGATTTCATTTTTCATCCCCACATAACAAAATCATATTCATCTCTTCATCTCTACGTCTCTTTATCTTGTTCTCTTGAAGATAGACGAATTCTCTTGTGTATTATTTCAAGCGTGTCTTCTCGCTGTGACATGTCATACAATACATTCAACTCCACAGTAGTCTACGGAAGCATTATGCACTCTGTATTCTCTCTAAGGAAAACGTAGGTTTTTTTGGTTGTGTTGTTTGGGATGGTAGTGAGTTTTTGTGACCCACTACCTGAGGCTAACCATAAAAACTATATATTACACTACAAAAAATATATGCACAAGTCAAGTTTAAAAAAATCCAAGTCTGTTATCTGCGTGAAATAGAGAGAAAAGGAGAGTGAGAGTGTGAGCTAGCGAATTTAAGCTAATTTACAAGACAAGATGATAATGCTGACGTAAAGAGCTTTTGGCATGTAAAACTGTAAAAAGCTTTACTTTCTCTTTGGATATAAAACAAAATGTTAAAAGTGGAGAAAAGAAAGCATAAAACAGTCAACAGTTCCTTTTTTCAATTTTATGCATGCTTTTCTCTCACTCTTGCTCTATTTTTAGTAACTTTTCTCTCTTGGATGTTTGCAAATGCGTGTTACTTAATAAGTTAAATGTGGATTCATCATCACAAAAAAGATAAGGAATGTGAGTGCTTGGCAAGTAACGCGGTGATTTGCATAAGAAAAACTTGTTTCTATTCAGTGGGCCGACTCTCATGTCAAATTATCAAAACGTCGTCATTCGAAGAATATTTTCCTTTTTAAGTTTTTTGGGATAGTTCATACATCATGTCTAGGTATTCTATTTTTAAAGTTTAAAGGTAGTTAATAATTAGAGTAAAGAAAGTAATGAAAGCCCAGTTATAGATTATGCGGGCGAGTGATTTTTAGCATTACATGGTAGACTATCTGACGACAAATATGAACATCATCTTTTCTTTCAGCTTGTTGAGCATTGTAAATATATTGTGTGTGGAAATGGGAAATGAATAAAAGAATGAATAATAATAAGACTAACAATCCTAACTTTTTAGGTCTGAAGCACATGGAGTGAAAAGGAATAGAAAATGCTCAAGTGTCCTCCATTCTTGTCTTCATCAAGTAGCATAGCATAAAAGGAGCACCTGGCCTGGCTATTCACTTGGCTCTATACAAAATCCACATATGCCTACAAAAAGTACATCTGCCAGTTTTTTTTCTAGCTCCTCCGTCTCCTCAGCAGAGAGGAGAGGACGGTAAATTACTTGGGAAGGACATACGACACAGAGAATTAAGCAAAATTTAGTCAAGTCTAGTGCATTTCGTACTACCGCTACCGCTGTGTAAATAAATATAACATTTATTTTTCCTTTTTGTATGTCTTCTTTAGGAAATTTCTCTGTAGCCATCTCAAATCACCATCCATCCATCCAATCCACACGGTTGCAGCCAGAAAACCACTGGCGGTAGCAACATAATTCTTGCAATGACGTAAATTCCCTTTTTGCTACAACCTTTTGCTGGAAAAAAAGAATTAACTTTGAAACAAAATGGTTTTGGTGGTTCCAACAAAGATGTTCAAAATAGTAAGCAATGCGACTACGTGTTTGTATATCACCTACAATTTTTATGAACTTTCACCATTTACTAAAGCCTTTCAACAGCAACAGCAATAATACAACAGCTGTTTATACTTATAAACAATTTTGTTGAACTACATACACAACTGTAAAGGACGGTGATGGTGGTGGTAGTTTGGTAAAGCATTACCGGAGAATAAAATAGATTGACAAGACGGAAATACATCCGACTGTGACGATGATTATATGTAGATTAATAATGTATGCAGAAGGTTCTTCTGTTACGTCTAAAAATAGGTCTTTGCTGCATTATTGTATTGTGTACTTGAATTACATGAAGGATGAAACCACATACAGCCTTTTATTTCATGGCTTATTTTTAAAGTCACATGGCAGTATAGTATGCAATGTCAATAATGGTGAACTCGTGCGAGTATTTGATATCTGGATCTATTCGATACTCTCCTGACATGCTGGCAGGAGAAGCATGAAATAAACGTGAAATCAGTGGCATATGACATGACGGTGGAATAAAAGGCTGCATTCAACAACAAAAACTTACTCTCTGAATCTGAATTGTGCCATAACCATAACCACTGGCTGATGTGATTTTACGGCAGTGGCCGCATATCCTATTCGTCATGGTTGTCACATGAAATGGTATATTTTGGGGGGTTTGGAAAAAACTTATACATAAAGTTGTACATAAAAAAGGTAACTGTGACTGAAGTTGAAGAGGTGTCACACTATTTGCTGATCTAATGGGGATGGGTGACGTGACGCCCCCGCATTTTTGCGTAGTTGGTATATTTTGTAATCCTCTTGACGACATTATTTCTTCAATTTTACGCTAGCAAAGCTAATAAAAAGTAAGTTGACTTGGTGAGTTAGAAAAAAAAAGTTTTAGGTTATGTTATGAAGTGAGATGTAGTAAAAAAAGAAAATGAACAATTCCGAGAATAAAAACAAATAATATTGAATTTCCGAATTTATTTCACTGACCCATTCCAAAAGTTTCCTTTTTTTCTATTCATGGTCAATGCTAACAAGAAATTAGATAACGAATTCACAAGAAAAAATAACTTTGTATGTTTTGGTTCTCTTTTGAAGCAATTCATGCGGATGGAGACGCTTTTCACCAATTTCACAGTACACCTTTCCAAAATAAATGTTAAGGCATATAGAGATTTTTTCAGACTTTAGATGTGCGTTTTTTCTCTCTTTTAACATACTGTTCTTCATTCTGTGTAGCTCTTTAGTGCTTTGCAAACAAAACTAAACTGATAAAGTGGAAGAGAAAGTTTTTTCATACCATGATTTGCAATTTAAGTTGACATTTCCTTCGTTTTTCTCGTCATGAATTGGGTTACTTTTCAATTCATTTCAACAACTCGCCTGCTTAATCGATATAAACCTTAGACAAAATATCTACAGAATATATTTTATAAACCATGTGTAAATGTTCAATACTAAGCTTTTGTACGCTTCATCAGAAATGGGAGAAAATTGAATGAATTGGTTAGGGTCGAATTGCTTTATAGGTTGGAGGCGGATAAGGAAGAAAAACTCGGATTAGAAAACCCATGTACAAAAATTGTACTCTTGATGATGATGATCACGATTAAGGGTAGGAAACCTATCATCATTGGTCATAGAATCATGTGCTTGGCTTTCAAACAGTCAAAAACAAAGTAACGATCTTCATGATATGTCAAAGTTCAACCAAATCATTATACATACTCCCTCTATTTTTAGTTCTTTTTTATTGAATCATAATAACAGAAAAAAAACTGTCGGGAATTCTCTAAAATTCTGTACATTCTATACACTTTTGAGTTTCAACATATCTTTGAAAACCGATAGCAGTTGGAAAAAAAGTGAAAGTACATACTTGAGAGCGCAACTACTGCACGAGTACATGGTAAAAAGTATTGAATATCGAAGCAGCAGAGAATAGCATGCAGTCGAATTTTTTTTCCTCAGTAATAATATGAATGATGCATGACTACACCACTCACGTACAAGAGACCACAGAGAGACGTACGTAGGGGAAAAAAATGGTAAATTGTTAACCACCGATGTCATTTTCCATTTCACCTCTGAAAAAAAACCGAAATGGAGGAGCTAATCCACCTCTCTCGCATGATCATTCGAAGGATAATGATTATAGAAGGATGGATGAAGACCTTAACTCTTGACATTTACATTTGACCAAAAATTTTTATGTTTGGGTGAGAAATAAGGATTAAAAGCAGCAAAGGGAAATGTGCAGGGTGGGCAGGCTATGAAAACAAAATAGTGTTGATGAAATTGCAGAATCATGCTGGTCTGCCTGTCCACAAACAAAAATTACATCATGATCGCCGTGTTGTAAATGTTAAACATTCATGTCAAATGTCATGTCAACCATCATTGCATATAATACATATGTACCTATACCATACTAACAACATATCAAGCTGCGCGTTACTTTACATCATGTTGATGACTGCCATTTGCCTCGTGTAAGTACGGAAAAGCCAGTAGCATTAAAGGAAAATAAACATCTGCTATTTTTATGACAGCAATTACAGTCGTAATTTTTCAACCCTATATCATCTCATTTAGAAAACAAAACAAAAAAATACATATTCTCACCACCAAGTCACCATTTCAATGTCAGTAGTAAACCAAAAAACCACAGAGAAAAGTAGAGACAAGGAGCTAAAGTAAAAGTTACCTTTTTGCTGACACTGACACTCAAAGGCTATATACCACACCACAAAAGCAACATTAAAATTAACCACAAAAGCCTAAACCCGGAACAAATATGACAACTGTTTTCCTGCCTCACCTCGCACCTTCAACCTTTATGCGATATTACAATTCCACCAACACCCAAACCTAATGCAGCCCACAATACAAAGACCATTGTCCCAAAAATAATTTTCACTTGATCAAACTTCAAAGGAACCACACTTTCACATCATTATGATCATTTTAGCATAAGCTACTATTTCATGTGGTGCCTACAAATAATTCTCTCTTTTTTATGATGATGATCTTCAAACGAAATGTCATCCTCCCACCTACACAACCAAACCAACCACCATACCATAGCCAGGCCAGCCATAAGTATAAATCATAATCACAAACATGTGACAATAAAAATGGGAGCGACACGACTTGTACATTATCTCTCAGAAAATAAAAATGAACTAAGCTCCCAGTAAACGAAAATTTAATGTGCAAAAAATAGAGTTCCCCGTATTTTCATATGATTATTACCAAAAATAGAGTACTTCAAAGTAGTACTAATCTCTTTATATTTTTTTTGAATATACACCTGAAAAGAAGCAGGTTTTCTCTCGATTCATGTGCACATGTACTTATTTTTGTGCCTCACGTTTTCTATTTTTTTTCTAGTACCTTAACCAACTCTCTCTCTCTCTCTCTCTCTCTCTCGGTATGAATGCTCTTATGCTGTGTAATTTCAGCCGTTATTACTATTTACTACGAACCAGGGAAAAAAACTTTTTCTTTTCTTCCCCAAATTAACATTTCACATAGAAAACAATACAAGTGAGTATATCTTGAAGTATCAAGGAAAACCAAAAATTGTGTAGTTTTTTTTTCTTCTTCTTTTGGTAGTAATGTCCCTTTTTTGGTTGTGTTCGTTTCTTGTTATTTACGTCACAAGTGGTGCAATAATATGCAATGGTTGGTTCTTAAGTGAGCGAATTTGCTGTTTCGCTTTCCATCCCGATTTTCTTTTTTTCTGGTCATGCAATGCGATATCTTTATAAAAACAGACTATATAGCACATTCACATTCCAAAAAAAAATCTGGTCTAAAAGTTCAGGTACATTACATATGGCACAATATAAAAAAAATTCTACTAGTCAAAAACATCAGCGACAAGAACAACAGTAACAATAATTGCTTTTCACATAATACCCAACTTTTTGTGCATATTATACTTGAGCAGTCCATACGAGAAAGAAACATGGGTCATCTATTTGGTAACATTTTGGTTGTTCCTTATTTCTTCTCTGCAGTAGTTTCATCAGAGAGAGCTCATCATTATAATCATCATCATCACCATGAAGATGACTACACATTATGACAGTAACAAAGTGTGACGACCACGGCGGGAGGAGAGAGAGAGAGAGGCAAGTTCTTTTGAAGTTTTTTTTCCTCTCTTTCTTGTCTATATATTTTACACTACTGTGAGCTGTTTTTGCCATTATTATTACACACATGAGTGTTTCGTGGTTATATTTAAGGTACGAAACAGCAGAACACAGCAACCAGTGATCCTTTGACATTCTACCATGAAGATATGGACGGGGGAGAACGTGAGAGAAAGCAGCAGTTACAGTAGCTTGTATACTTTAGAGATATGAATGGCCTCGAAAAAAAGAGGAAACGGCTACGGCTTTAAAAAAAAAACAAGTAAAACCGGATTGAGTTTGTGGCTGTCTCTTAATATACGTTTTTCTGATTCCTCTCTCTCTCTCTCTCAGAATAAAAAGGGATTTTCTCTTTTTTTCCCATCAGAGTAGCAGCAGAAGCTTTTTTTACTGTTTTGTGTATATCGTACCGCTGGGACACATTGTTCTCCTTGTGCCAGCATTGCTGCTCATTCTGATTCTTTTTTTTACTTAAAAGTCTAGTGCAATGGATGGTTTTGATCGTTATATTTAAAAAAAAAAAATAGTGAATAGTGATGCTAGATATATGTATGCATAAAAAAGCTAAAAGGTATCCACTTAACTTTGTGTATAATACATGAACATAGAAAAGTAGCATCCTGGTTTATAAGACATACACACGTCGACGTCACTTCTAAACTTGAAGTAAAGCTCATGCCTTACTTACTATTTGTTGTAGTTTTAAAAAAAGAGAGAGAATTTTTATGCAGTTTGTTTGACTGACTGCCATAATGTCGAAACGCCGTGATTTTTTATCTTGTTCGATATGAATTCCCATACAATCACCACCACCACTCACATACTTATTATTGTATAGTGGAAATACCTCTGGTTGTAGTAATGCAATCCTACAATTTCCTTCAATATTCCTACTTTTTTCTCTTTGATATTTTATATAGATATTGGATTTGTATGGCTTTCTTTTATTGGAATATCCACATTCAATATTCATTCCATCACCCGTCCCAACCCGTCCACCAGAATTTCAGTTTTCTTTACAAGTCCATAATACATACATGTATGACGCGCATAAAAACACGCAATAAATGAGTAAAGTGAATGTGTGAATAAAACAGAAAGACACGCACCATAACCAAGTCATATATTACACCATCCGTGTAGTAAAATTAGAGAGAAAGTGTGGGAGAGTTGGGAACTAGGGATAAGCAAAGTAATAAAATATACACTTTCTATAAAGTTTATTTGATTAAAGAAAACCCTATATTCTAGAGACGTAGTGTGGCAGCAAAAAAAGAAAGTTATTTGGTGAATGTATCATAAAAAAAAGAAGCAATTCACACTTGCCCTTTTTCTCCAGTTGATAGATTTCCTACATGGTCAGCAAAAAAATATTCTATGTGTCACAAAAATATGAACACTTTTTTCCTGAAACAATACTAATTTTCTTTTTTTTATCTTCTAATATCATCATTCCATTTTAGTTATTCAATAGCACTGTCTATTTAAACCAAAAGTAAATAGTGGATTAACGCTAATAATTATCAATCGTCACAAAACAGTATGACAACATAAGATGATCCCTTGGATAACAATTTCAACTAGGACAAATGGTATTTCTTGCTGTTTCATTGTTATTTTCCTTTTTACTTGGCCTGTTAACCTGCATTTGACTAGGCTTAACCTTTTCATACAGACCATCAATCAACAGTAATACTTTCCAACTATCCCATTTATTTACTTTACTAAGAGAAAGCAAAGTGTGAAAGTGCACCTCACCATCACACTGTATATATTTTGTGTGGAGAAAGTGTCACGACAAGGATCACAATGTAAACGTATTTATTTTATATTTCTACAGTGTAACAATCTGATGATGATGATGATGACTACAACTTCCCCTTCCCGGTTTTGACACAGATCAGGTTTGTTGGGCAAATAAAGGAGAAAATCTCCTACAAAATCCCTTAAAATTCACCATTCCTCTTCCTAGGAAATATATGAGCATGTAGAGTAGAGCAGTAAGCCAAAGTGCAGAGAGGCTTGCTAGTGAAAAGGGTTTGCTTGCGTATGCAAACCCTTTTCTCGCTCTGTCTTCTTAATCCTCATTCGTTTTCGTTAAATTTTTGATGAGAATGGATGGATATGAATGTAAGGCCGTCATCATCTCATCTCTTTGAATGATGTGATGATGATGTAAAGAAAATACATGTCATACACACACATCTCCAATCTCCACCTACATCATCATCATCCTCTTATTCGTCATCATCATTTGCTAGCGTACGTATTTAGCAAATTCATGCACGTAGACGTAGCGAATAGCAGAAATTTAACTGATGACATGATAACTGTTACGTATAAAGTATAAATATAGTTTTATGAGATTCTTCAAAGTAAGTATAGATATTAATGTACACATTTGCCACATTATCACGGATTTTCAGTGTATTAATAATGTCTTAGCATAATCACAAGTCATTATGGAAAGAAAAAGGATGAGTAATGTTTTATATTAATTAGCTATTGAAAGAGTAAGGAAAGCACTAAGGTGAACAAACTAGAATTACCTAACGTAAGTTCATAGATAATGTCATAACATACTATTCTATTCATTGAAAAGTAAAAAGGGTAAAATAATTTTAAACTATATATATATCTATAGCCTGTTGTGTATTTAACACTTATGCACGTGAGAGTGACAAAAACCAAAAAAAAAATACATTCCTAGAACACATGCATGACATTTTTATTTCAAGCAGAGGAGAAGAAGGAGAAAAAAGAAAAAAAGGATCAAGATCAAGCTGGTAAAATAACAAGAAGTAGCATAAAAAAGTGTAGAGGAAAACCATCAGTTTTGGTTCAACAAAGCTAAAAGTACAAATTCCTGGAATATTTTCTTACATCTCTCTGTGTGTGGTCTTTTGGTTGTACAGATAGAACATCTCTATTTTGTGTCACTCTAAAAAAAAAGGAATATAAAAGTATCACCTCCAGCTAGACTTACTGGCATTCCTGTCGTCATAAGTTATGAGATACTATTTTTGCACTTTTCATTTGACATTTATTGTACATAATATACTTGTTTATATAAAGAGAGAAAAAATATTACTATCTGATGTAATAACATGCATGATGCATGTACATTGTCTGTAAAATGCAAAATGGATTTATTTCACTCGCTAGTATTTAGATAACCTTATTCCAATCGTATTCTACTTTCCATTGACATTTCTCATGTTGCATTTCGTTTTTTCATGTTAGCAATTTTTAAGTAAATAATTAAATGATAGCTTGACATTACCATCATCATCTACACTACTTTTTTCCCCGTTCTCCCACAATGTCACAAAAATTACTCAAGGAAAATTTGTTAAATGTAATGAAACTCATTAGCTTTCAGTTTTTGCTGAACCGCTGTTCATGCCATGCCATTGCTGCTGCTGCCGTCAGCATAAAAATTAGTAGCATGAAAATGCATGCATGTCTAAAGTAAATCATTTTTTTTGTGTTTTTCCCCTAAAATTATAGAAGAAAACTATCCAAAATTACACTTTTCAAATTTAGAGGCATTACATAAACATACACAAATATAAAAATACTTTCTCATTATTATTTTCCTGATAACGCACTTCTGCTGCTGTGTGACAAAAAAAGCACATGATGGAAATGGCAGTCAACAAGAAACGACAAATAACTACGTCATCCAATTCAGCTCGAAGGACCAACCAAAAATTTGTGTAATATACAGGCAAGCATGTGTCTTATTTTTAGTGATGAATGCCAATATAAGAATAGAATAGCGCTTTTGGGGAATTTTTTTTATAGCACAAGTTGCCTCGTGCTAACTCTTTTACACACTACCAAAAATGAATGGGGATGAAGGGAAGAATATAAAATAGTTAATAGGATAATGACAGGAAACGAGGAGAAAATACAGGGTTCTATTCCTCTTCTGTGTAGTTTTTTTTATGCGCAGGCATGCATACTTTAATTTCAGTCTATTGGTTTTGGTATGCATATAGTAGTATATGTACATAATGTGAAGCATATACGTGAATAGGTAATTAAGTCGATTACGATTACGACAACAGCATTATTTCTCCATGCTACTGGAAGAAGAAAAAAAACTAACATGCACCATTTCTGACTTCACTCACCGTAATATTTTTATGCTATTTTTACTCCAAAACTAGTCCTGAAATAAATAAAAAAGTGGTCTCTTGTATTTTTTTCCTGTTTGGTGCCAAAAACTGTATAAAAATGAATGCATTTCTTCTATCACACACAAAAACAACCAAGTTCTCTGACTGGCCTGTCTGAAGTTCTCTGAAGGCTTTGCCATTGCCGCTATACTATATTTTGCTGTTTACACAATTCATAAGGTCTTTTTTTTTCATTCATACTATATGAAAATGATATATGTGCATAGCTAAAGAGGACATTCTGTCCAGTAAAAAAGAAAAGAAATAAGTTTGAGACTCCTCAGAGTACTATAAAGAAAGAGGAGAACGGATTCTTTATAGTCAACAGTGCGGGAAGACAAGAAAGTTAAAAAAAAGGCCATGCAGTCAAGTGGCATTTCTATTATTATTATTATGATTTTTACGGAGATTGTTACATAGTTAGTATATAACCTTCTATTTTGCATTCTGCTCTGTTTGGTATTTTTTTTTACTTATTATAGAGTATATATGCAGACAAAAACTATAACCAATTGAGAAATTGTTAGTTCTAAAAATAGCAACGACTAGTTTTTTTTATACACAAACATTATATACATTATGGAGAAAGAAAGAAAGGAGTAGACCTTTTTATTTTTGTGACGTTTTTCCCCTTTTTTAATCCAAAAAAGTACAAGAGATTTTTCTCATTTTTATAAGATTCTTGGCTCCTGAATTGAACGTTCAGCCATACAAATAAAAAACATTCACGTATAAAATTGTGTTACAACACCATACCCACTGTACTATATAAAAAGTAAAAATATTATGTAAAACTAATAATATTTAAATGCATTTTATCCAACGACTAACTATATTCTAAAGTGTCTAAAAATGCACGAAAGAGAAAAGTCATTCATACATTTTCCTTTAGCCTTTTCATGTTAACTTTTGACTTTGACTGGTGTTTAAATATATTTAGTAACTATCAAAACACTTTTTCAACAACTCAATCATGTAAAAGGGAAAATCTCCTTTCATTACTTTTCTCCTACCTATTTTTATGTTTTATTTATCAAAAAGAGAAACAGTGGGACGGCCAATTAGAAAAACTCATTAAACAAATTTAGAAAGAAGAAAGTTTTTTATAAAGAGATCGTTCTCTTTCCTTCTCTATTTTTTGCTCCTTTCAATACACAAAGTTGTGTTGAACCTTTACCTTGACTGTTGTATTTATTTTTAGCTATTTTGAATTACTACTTGACTAATACCAGGTTAAGTTGGGTTGATTAAGGCATACTAACTGTAAATATTTGGATTAGATAAGTACAAAATACAAATAATTTTTACATGCAATCATGTAATGTAAGGAAAAAAATGTGAATTATATTTGCATTACCAAAAACCATATCCATATCAACTGCAATTTCCACATGTTAACATTTGTCCTTGTTCTTAATGTTATGATTAATGACACGAGTTACTGCTTGAAGCACTTTTTCAAAATATTACAGTAAGGTATCGCACAGGTAGAAAGGTAGAACTTCCTATACACTTAAGAAAAAAAAACTTACAGTTTACTTACAAAAGTACTTAGCAAAAGTAAAAATAAAAATAAAAGAAAATAAGCAGGTTTACATCTATTTCGGAGAACTTTTTGTTTATAAAGTATAAATTTCCTACACATAATTACCATTCCTTCAGGACCTCAGAAGACACGTTTACCCCTCTCTCTATTCAACGAAACATGATATTGTGCACGACATTTTTTTTTGAATTCTTGAGAGAGAAAATTTCTCAAGAAAAATAGCAATTTCCCTGAAGGTAAAAAAAAACATATTTCTTTTTAGCATTTATGTACTTTTTTCTAGCATTTTACATTTAAAAAAATATTCTAACAAGACATCTACTTTTTTAGTTCTAGTTCTGCTTTTGGCAGTGTTGGCGTTCGCTGGTTACGTTATTATTGCGTAACAATATTATTGTATGTGTATGGCATATGGCGCAAGGTTTACTCAGCAGGGATTTTATACCTTGTACTTTAGTCAGTGAATAAAAAAGCTCAATAGGAATAAGGATCTCATAGCAAAAACTATAAGCTTGTGTGAGTGCGAAATGTTAAGAGATCCAAAATAATCTGGGATCTGGGTAGGAAGCAGCGAAATGTGCACATGTTTTTTTTGAAATTCTAAGAAATGATGAGTAAAGTGGGTTGATAATATTATTGCCTAAATACAGGAACTGTCTACCAAATATCCTGTTTAGAAACACAAAGCATTCATAACCAAGTTTTAACTTTGGATTACCTTCGACCTAATTTCCAATGACTTTCAATTTCCCATCACGATTTTAGAAACTATTACGTTTTGAATTTCTGCTTGCTTTTTACGTTTTTTTTTTGAACTTGCAAATGTCACTATTGTAAACGTTGCAAAAATATTAAACTTTCACTTATATTTTCTTAGAGAGGAGGTGCGGGGGACGCATGAGCTAATATGGCCCAGTTTCGACACTGTATATTTACAATTCTTCTTTTACATTGCATATTATTCAATAGCCATTACATAATCTTTCCACATAGTTATGTAAGTAAAATATAAAGTGTTCATGTGTACATGTTCTGTTGTGATATGGATAACAAGGCGAAGAAAATATTGATATTATCATCCAAATTTCAACATTTCCAAAAAATACACATTACATACATCTTTACTTGTTTTTATGTACATTATTTTTCTGCTCCTTATGCAAATAAACTTTTGCCTGGAGACACGTGGCCATACAAACAATGTTAACAAATTTTTAATTTGTTTGTAGGTGGAACAAGCGTTCATACCCCCAGACCAGAAGTGTTCCTAGGAGAAAATTGTTTTCTCCAAGTAAACTTTCATGATTTCTCTATAAATTCAAATTATTTAAAGTATAATTGAGTTAGTGCACTTATGGCTTCCACTCAGGTGTAGAAAAAAAATATAGATTAAATACCACAAGTGTAATCAATGTTTTAGTTTCTAGGTACAATTAAACTTTAACAACTAGACAGAGAAGCAGACAATGCAAACATTTACAAGGCGTACAAAATTATTGCATTGAAAAGAGTATGCCTTTGCCTACATTATTTTCACAGCTTTTACTAGCAGTTGTATAATTAGATAGTTGGCAACTTGTTGGTCTCTGTGTGAATTATTTAAGAGTTGCATATACGTACATTACATCAGTTCAGATACAGATATACCCAAATTATAAATGACTATAACTTGAGTGAGATTCTGCTTACTTCTTGGTAGTCCCCAAAGCATTACGAAAATAACCGAAAATAACCCCGCTGGTTTATCCAAATAATATGCCACCATGTTTACCGCATATATGTAAGGCTTTCTCCAAACTTTTTCAATTTCATGTTTTGTTTACAAATGTAGGTATTTGACTACCTATGTTATGTTCAAATAAAAAAAACTATCGCTTAACGAACATTCTTCCTTAATTTTACAAAATAAAAATGCTGCCTTTCCGTTTTACTTTTGGTAACAATATGAAGAAAGTTAAAATACAAGCTAACTGCCTCAAGTAAGGCAAATACCTGAGGTTCAGTTGTTTACACACACACGATTCATTTATAAATACATCCAACCTAACTACCATTATTACATCCTGTCGGTAGCTTTTTTCTAGGAGAAAAATCAAAATTTGAGGTAAAAATAGGATGTTTACAGTAATCACTTCCCTCCTACATTATGTTTCACGTAATATCGTCAACAAACTTATGATTAGATTTTTTTTCATTTATCCGCTAAGCAACTTTTTTTTATTGAACCACCTAATAAATAATCATACATCATACATACATACATCAACATCATAAATTAATCAACATATATTTCTAAGAAAAAAAAATTCTATAGCACAAAAACAACTTGACACACTTTAAATTATGGTTTCATAATTTGAGCATAAAAGGTATCCTGGTTTTATGTCAAAATTCTAAACAAACAAATTAATTAGCTTTACAATAAAAATAAAAATTACTCAACTTTTTTTTGTTCCCAACTCTCAACACAGTTTTTAGCGATCATTAATCTTCAAGTAATTTGTTATGCCTTTTTTGCTTGTTTATTCGTTAGACTTATTTTGATGTTTTATACATGTTTTATAAAATAATAGATTTTTATTTCATTTAATTTTTTCAATTTGTAATTTTCCCACAGTTAAACAATTTTTTTGTTGTAATATGTTATGTATAGGGTTACTGATACTATATGTAGTTCTTTGACATTTTCTCTGACGATCCTTTGGCATTTATGCATATACCCACCGTTAACCTTATTTATTTAATACTTTCTTCAATCTTATTTTTTGCTCTATGACAATATAATTCAACTTTTGTAGAAAACAATGACGTAATTGGAACTGACATGAGAATTCCAATACGAAATTTAGGAAACACGGATCATGAATGAATAATGACGACTTTGTTCATATCGATGTATCTGAATAGCCATAACCACCACAAGTTATATATCCACTGCCAAGACAATCCAATTCAATATAACATAGTTTACATATATTCTGATGATATGCGCCATTGTCAAATCCTAAAAAAATGTCAATCCAAATCAAATATCACTTCTTTTACAATTTTGTTTTTCTTCTCTACCAAAAATCGGAGACAGGTCTACTTTCATAGTTGTCTTTATATCCTATCCATAAGATTGATCAAAAGACACACGTGACATATCGAGCATGTCACTTAGTGATATCTGATGGACATATACAAACACTCGTCATTTCATTCATTTATTTATTTCCATTCCTTTTAATAAACACAAACAGTAAAATGGGTTTATTTTCGCTAATAAATACGTAATAAATTCGGTGAAATTACAAAAATAACACTGTTTTCTAATTCGTCATCAGTAATCACTCTCTAGTTTTCTTCAGCCTTTCACATGCCACTATCATCAATTGTAATTATTCACTACAAACAGGTGAGAATAAGTAGTATCTCGTACATACATATGGCCAGATATGCATATTTACATAAAGTACAACATTTTAACATGAGTAGAAAAGTTTATTCTATTTTTAACAAGTTCCAAGCAAGGTTATATCTGAATGTATTCCAAACATAATTACCCCTTACCTGTCTACATGGTTTTGGCTGTGGTTCTTTTGAGTGAGGACACAAATAATATATGCGAAGAAGGAGGAAATATCTATATATTTATATACATAGCAATAAATAGAACCTAAACTCAAAAATATATTATTATATACCTGCTCACAATTCGTAATACTAACATGCTACATTAATTATTCAACCGTCACGGATTCAACCGTTGCTTGCAAGTATACTTATGGCGCTGTCGTCATAGGTATCATCATTGCCATCAACACCATCATGCATAAGTTATATTTATCTTCATAAATTCCCCACCTCCTTCGCGTCCAATACCAGTGTCAGCTGAAGAGACTGTCCACCTCCTTTTGCCAGAAACTTTGAAAATAAAATAGTTCACCTCACAGCAAGTTTTCTCAGAGTTCAAACTGGGCATATAAATATTTCCCAATTTAATTTTTCAACTGAATGACCAATAGTCAAAAGTACTTTTAATGACGCCATTATATCAAAGCTTTATGACGAATTCAATTTTATAAAATCATTTTTTATATAACTTTATAACATACAGATATGACGATATCGTCAGTATTTATTATGTTATATATACCTAGTCAAGTGAAATTCAACTTTTTTTTCTGTTTCCCAAAATGTCAGATGCCAATCATTATTGACGAAAGTTTTGAAACATTTGTACCTCTCTAAACTGACATGCATGCTATCTTTTATGTATACTGCCAATAATATTAATTTTTATGGTGTACATTTTACAAGGAAGGGGCTAGTTTAGAAGGTAATTTTAAAAATTGAAATGGCAAATAACATGAAAAAACAAACGTCATACTTGGAACAAAGGAAATGAGACTAATGACGTCAGCAGAAATTTTATTTTCTTTACACGTGTACCTACAATTTTGGACAAATATAAAGTGTATTAAGTGTAACGCAGCAGAACAAATTCAAAATGTCTATATCTAATTATCAGAGAGACCATCAGCAAAGATGAGTTTGAAAAGGCACCATACTAAAATAGTTATCAGCTTATTAGGTTTCCTTTTAAACCTACAGACGCCTTGTCATAATCAAAATCATCAACACACAACCTTTGATACACTCATAGGAATAAGTTAATTATGATAACTTCATCAATACATTTTAAATTCTGAATGGAACTGGTATATTGTGGAGTGTGTATATAGGCACGTGTCGACGGGTATTTTTGGAAAGCAATAACCAATACAAAACCCATTACACAATTATAAAAACCCACATTTACTTTGTCGTACTTTTGCACAATTTGTTAGAAAATGTATGCATGTGAATGTTGCTTTGATTTGAAAAAAAAAAAATTCTGTGAAAAATGTCTACCCACTTTCAGTGTTTTATGATGTAGACAGAAGCCTTACTTCGTATGCAGTTTGCTTGGCTTCTAAGAGCAGTTAAGGTGTGGACTTAAAAAGGAAGCTTAATTTGGAATATTGACGTAACGTCAGTTTAGATTAATGCAGAGGTGTGTGATTTGCAATGATAACCGTGTGACGTGAGCAAATGTAACGCGAATTACTAAAATAGTTTAGCAATGATGGAAAACGATAATTAGGAAGATTGGGATAATACTTCACAAGATAGAAGAGGCATTTCTTGTGTTGTTTTCCCATGGAGACCTCATAGAGTACAGTTCAATGCTTATCAAAGAAAGAACGAGGAATACGCGCTCAGCAAGCTGCAAAAATTTAGCAAAAATATTATATACTTCAAAGACAAAAGGAAACAAGTAGTTACATGATGTTATGTGGTTGTCTGTGAGTGGAATCACTTCATCTTTATCATCACAATCATTGGCTTGCTTTCCCATAGCACATTTATTTCAAGAAGATTCAACCTAATTTAAATGTAGGTACTTGCAGAATTACGTAAAATAAATTAGAATTTCTAGTTTTCAGCCTTTTTATTGTCTTTTGTTTTTGTATCATGTACTCCCATTAAACGATAAAAAAATTGTGCATGCATGTACTATACTTCACAACCAGCAGAACTTGAACTATGAAAGAGAAAGGACTATAACGTTGAGTACACAACTTCAATTTTTTCCGTTTAGTCAACTAGCTCATCGACTCATCACGATGTTGAGTACATACCAAAAATCAGGCATTTGCTGCGTGATATAAAAAGTAGCATTTTGTACATTTACAAATATCTATCGAAATTTACATGCCAAAGAACATTGACATTTATATTTCAACCCAATATCGATGCAACGAAAATATCAATACCAATGTAATGACATTCAAATGCACTGAAGACTTTCACTCTTTCTGAACCGCATTAAGAAGCACTGTAGTAGCTTTAAAAACATTAGGCATTTCTGGTGACGACATAGTTAAGAAAAAAATTTGTTTTAAAGGACAATACAGACTTTGGTGTCCTGTAAAAGAAAATTTATTTTTATACAATGTCCTTGAAAGATAGAAATGGGAGGAGTCCAAGTAATCTCAAACGGAGACTACGCCACTTGTTAAGACTACACAAGATGCAGATTCAATTGTGAGTGCTCTCTGGGTGCAAACTTCCCAATTCCCGTTGTTTGTAACTTAAACCAACAAAACTTTTTATCACACGCTTCTCTAAAAACACAACGAAGGGAATCCAATTTAAGACTAGAGCAGTAAAGCAAACAAATGTAAAAGAAAGTATGACAAGAACGCGACAATTTGTAGCACGTAATGATGATAACTGCATCACAAAATAATTTGTAGAGGCAGAACCCCATAACCAGTACCATTTTCTGCTTTTCATCTCTACGCATATTATACTGACATCATCGCGTGTTATATCTTCCAAAGCGTCATAATGTGTACATTCCTACACTTTCCTTAAAATGTAGCAACTTTTGGGATATTGGGACTGTATATTTGTGACACATCAACATTACACAATCTACCCTAATAGCTTAATGTAATTCCATCACTTTGGTCGGAATTGTCCTTCAACACTTACTCAGCACTCGTTTTCAATGGAACGAATTTCTATTATGCTGACATAACCTTTGACCTTATCTTCTTCGCCTTCGTCTCTCAATCGCTGTTCTCATTTCTACACTTCAGCTCAGCCATACCCAACCAAATGAACATTAAAAGGATTTTCTGTTACAGTTGGTATCTTTGATAAGTAAACTTTTATTTATTTATCTGCCTACTACGCCATAAGTATTAATCTACTTAAAGAACAAACACATGCAAAAAAATACGCTCCAAACTAAACACATTTACTTGGAAAGACTGGTCAAACGTTAAAAAAAATCAGAAAATATCTACTCTCGTTTTTACAACCAAATCAATTTGTTCATTACTATCATTGCATAGTTTTTAGTTCAAACCCAATAGTTTTTGCATCGTTTTCCATTTATGATAAAAAGGAAACTAGGAGTATGCTCTTAGTTTGTAATCGCAAAAAAGGAAAACAGTCAATATCTTTACGTTTGTGCATACAAAACGGTTAAAATGACCAGGAAAAACAATTAATTGAAATATTAATTTGTCCATTAGAGCATAAAAGGTCATTTCATTGGAATAGTCTGTATATTTCTCTCGTCTAACTTTGTTTATATACAATATAAGGTAGATTGGAGCAAAATAGTTTGATTGCTTGTTGCTCATAATATAAATGTAGTTTCACGATGAAACCTAACAACTTACAACAAGCCTGTTTTTGTGCAAAGAGCCTCCTAAAAGTCCTAAAAAGCTTATGCCGCATTACATATTGCCCCATTCCTGTTTTTATTATGCTCCATTTCCTCTCTCTATCCATCCAACTCTGCCTGCTCACAGTTGCATGTGGAATCGCAAGTCCACAATGCATCGTCTGCAAATAGAACCCCCGCAATTGTAATATGATTAACAATTTTCATTTTCTATTTTATAATTTTCCCCCACTGAACGCTGCTTTCTAATAAAGAAGTTGTGCACTATTAAACTTTATACAAAGAAATAACATGCTAACTAAAATAGAAATTAACTTAATTTTTTTCACCCATTTTGTCTAAAAGCACAGTCGCCCAGCCATGTCACATACGAATTTCGTGGGAAAAATCTAAAAATATCCATATCTCTGTTCTATATAAACATAATATTTTCAATGATTATATCAAAAAAAAATATATGTATAGTACAAGCAAATGAATTACAATAAAATACTCTATAACAGTACGAATTGTAACATGACATCAGTTTGTTCTACATGCTAATCAACCGTCACGTTATCTATCATTTTACTCTTTCTTACGAAGTAGTGCAAACACTTATAATTATTGTTTTGTCATCGTCGTCGTCATCATCATGTCGCTATTATCTACTAGCCAAGCCATGGTCGAACGAGTTGGACGAAAATACACTTATTTGCCATGGAAATAGTAATAGTAGACGAAGATAAATAATCAAAACATTTTTGGTCACACTGGACAAACCAAAAACATTTACGTCAAAAGGCCTGAAATGGAACAGAACTGCGTGTTGGGAGTGAAAGCAAAGAGAAATAGAAAATGAAAAATTTGTTGCGTTCACAATCATGTTTGTGAACAAGAAAGTAACCAAAAAAAACCAGGCCACGACAGTGCACTGCACACGGCACGCAGCAGCTCAATGTCCTTTTCCTTTCTGCTGGACTGGAACACAATATATTGGGGCGGAATGCGAATCCTCCTTTCAACCAAACGATGCAATCAAAAACTCGCTTGAGTAACCGATGACGAAAGTAGAATGGTGATCATAAAAAACGATAAAAACCGTTACACAAAAAGATGATGATGATGACGATATTGTACACTCGATAGATGCTAGACAAATTGTCAAAGTTGCCTTAGTATTTTTTCTAGTTTTCTATCCTTTAATTTTATTCCCAATCATCTTAAATATTTTTGCACTGCATTTCATTATCTACCAAAGTCAGTGTCACGGTTACAATCCTTTAGGCAATATGCATGGAAGGCAATCTAATGACATTGCCCTGAATTAAGCAATAACCTACGCAATTTAATTGTGATTCTTTCCCACTACTCATTATAGTACACAAATACAAGTAAACGTTCGTGAAAAAAGTTATCTAGGAAGATTTTTGCTTCAGGCAATCCAACTAGGTTACTAAACAACAGAAAAAAAAACATGATAGACAAATTTAGCGTATTGCCTCTACAAAATCAACCAAATAATAGACGTAGACAGACAGACCTATTTCTTCATCTGCATTTACTTTTTTTTACCACTGAATTGGGA
This sequence comes from Entomobrya cf. arborea Gr-Col-00668, assembly GCA_034699025.1. Classification (NCBI taxonomy): domain Eukaryota; kingdom Metazoa; phylum Arthropoda; class Collembola; order Entomobryomorpha; family Entomobryidae; genus Entomobrya; species Entomobrya cf. arborea Gr-Col-00668. The sequence continues at coordinate 12,178 of JAQIWN010000455.1, read as the reverse complement.
AATAGGCGTCTGCTTACGTTTGTACGACAAGTCAACTACCGAAATTCACATAATCATAATGATGATCAACACAATTGAACAAGCTTGTACTTTCTCTACTGGATAACTTATCTTTCAATTTATTATTACAACTTTCCTCTTGCTATACTTTCCACCACTTTCAACTGAATAAAGTTTTATTATTTAGACCAACAACCTAACAATGTGTACGTACTACGTAGACATATGTAAGTGTGTGCGGTGGTGTACTTTGAAATCCGAGATGATTTAATTCCCTGTCCTAACCTAACTTGCATCGCTCCCCTTTCTCTTTCCAACGAAAACAAGTTTGTTTTTGAAGCACATCCCACCTCTCTAGTTATTTTCCTTATTACTCAACAATATTTAGCGATATGTGATCTGCATTTTGATAAAGCTCGACCACACAGTGGTGGCCGTTAGGGAATTTCGCTTAAATGGTAAAGTATAAGTTCCACATTGTCAAAATAGTTATCATTATCATCATCTTCGTCACTGAGCCACATCACTTAACACCGAACCGAGTTTGTACTGTAAACAGACTTACAAATACAAACAGAGAGAAAACATTTTATTTGTTGTTATTCAACTTTGTTTCAATGTGTCTATAAATTATTGTTGGTGGGTATAACATGATCGACCAGTTTTCACATTTAGTTTTTTTTATTTGAAAGATAATACTACCGAAAATTTTTATTTATACAAATCCTCTTGAGTTTATACAACTTTAGTAAAACCTTTCATGTTTTCAATGTAGTGGTGAAAGTGTGATGTATGTACTTTACGTTATCATCAATCATCGGCATCATTACAAGTGCACGTGAATACATATATATGATAAAGTAGCATCACGTCACTGTAATAAAATGCAAATAAAGTAAACAGAGTAAATAAAGTGCTTTCCCTTTAGTTGGTCATCATCGCCGCATCACATCACACACAGTCTATCAGCATCATTATTTTTAGTGAGGAATTTTAGAATTGTGTATGTTCTGCACAAGTCAACTAGCAGATTATTGATATGAAATAAAAGTAGGAAGGGAGGAGTAGTGCAATTTATTATTTTGCAATACGGTTTATGAATGAAAAGGAGCTTTCTCTTGCATATGTTTTGGGAGAATATGTAGTTACTCATCGTCAGTACATACTTTGCATGCAACCCATCCAAATCGCTTTGCATTGGAAACAGAGTACCTTAAGTAAATATTCCCTTGTCTTTCTCTCTTCGTCCATATTTTGCATACAGCGTGTTCTTAACTCAGTCACAAGATTTTTTCTACTCACTCAATGTACAATATTGGTACTTACTTTTTATTAAATGTAACGTCTACACTTTCTTTATATGATGGGATGTTATCAAAAACTCTAAAAACTGCTTGCTTGAGTTTTTGACTGACATCAAGTGCATTTTCAGAAGGTTAGAAAGAGAAAGGCAGGAAAAGTTGTTAGAGAATGAGGCTAAAGACTCTACTTTCTCTATTAATTTATTCTTTTTTCATTTCCTTACTTTTTTTGCATGCATTATAATAATTATTAACATGCAGAACAACGGTTCTTACAGATGAATATATTAATTTAAAAAAGGAGAGGGGCAGTGTACGCTTTTTAATGAATTTAATCTTTTGCCGTTTCTTGGATATTTTATGAATGAACAAAGTTCATCATCTGTCTGACTGAATCATTGATTGGATAAAAAAACGACCAAGGACGTCCCTTGCAGAAAGGGCATCGACACACTATTTTTTTTTAAATTCTTCTTTCATAACTTATTACTTCAAGTTATTAGTATGCATGACGAATTTTTCATTTCAGTTATTTACTTTTCGCTACTTTTGCATACCATGTTTTCATACTAATTACAGAATATTTCAAAATTTTCTAGTGTAGACTATAAATAAGAGGGAAGGGACTGTGGGGAAAGCGGAAATCTTACAACTTACTTATTTTTACGGGGTTACTAGATAGCAAAACTATTTTTTCCTTCATTTTTAGGATGTACCTTTTACATGCGCAAGCAAGACAGTTTCCCTCGAGGCCTAAAAATGAGCTTATTTCCCTTTTCTCTGTTACGTTACTATACTCAAAAATCTGCTTTTACTTTACATGCACCCAGAAAAACTACAATGCATACAATCTGTTCATGTTTTTTTCTACCTCCAATCATGGCTCTTGTTCTAAGATAACATTCGTCATTCTCATCATCATCATTATTTGAGATTCCACCTGGAAGCTAGTAAAATTAGAATTACACATGAAGAGTTCGAAGCAGCGGAAGCAAAATGAGAACAAAACAGTTAGTCGATACCTCCATTCTCCTTTCTTTCCTTTGGTTCTTTCTTTCTCTAATGATTACCCTTCTAGAAAGGTTATACTTGCCACATTTTACCCCACATTTCTTTACATCTTCGCGTCGCGTGCTTAGATGGACACTTGAGCTCTAGAAGTGTGGGAGTAAGAGAACGGATGCACATAAATTATGCGCTTTTTCATACTTATTAAAATAGTAAGACACCTTCGCTGATATTATGCATTTTGTATGACGTGCATTCATTTTATCTAAATTACTAATGATAATGATAGGATGGATGGATGGATACGTACGTAAATTTTATATCTTGGAGAGTTTTCATTGTTCAGTCAGATATATAAATTGTAGAGGGCACAGTAATGTCAGCGCAAGCAAGGATTTTGTTTTACAAATTTCAGACCTACGTGCCACTTACCATAGCACAATTTTCTCATATTCCCACAAGATCTATTCATGCAAAAAAATGCATCATACCATGCAATACACAAGCTGGATATATAACACAACTTTGTTTAGGAAGGGGAAATTAGCGGCGTCACCAGTGGTGGTGGTGCAGTGGATAGAAAAGTGTAAATACGATAAACCTTTTTTTTCTTTTCTTTCATTGTGGAATGTTATTTGGAAAGCAAACTGAACAATAACAACAAGTGTACATAGAATAGTGAAGGCTGAGCACGTACGAACGTGCAAACACAGGAATGCAGCCGAATATTTGGTTTTGGTTGGACATTTTATTCAACATACCAAAAAAAGAGAGAAAGGAATTCTCTATACAAAACATAATGAAAACTGCTTTCAAAGTGTGACTAGTGACTGCCATCGTCACTGTGGCTGATGCACACACAGATCTGCACTCTTGGTGTACATGACTTCATTTGTGGGAAAGTGTACAAAGTACACAAAAAGATTCCGACAAAAACTAGTGTCAACAGGTCTTTCTCCTTCCGCATTAGCATTCATTTTTGGTTGGAACTGAATAAAGCTATTTTGCATTATGTTTACATTATGCTTATTTTTATGCAATGCAATAGTGAATTATTAGTCTCTCGTTTTTTCAGTTTAAAATAAGCAAAGTAGAAAAAAAATAAGTAAAGTTGTTGCTTACCAATTTGAGGTACGTCATAATCTCTCTTTCTCTTATTATAATCTGCTGATGATCTGGAGACAATTCCAGAAGTTGATGATCGTTTTAGCCAACTCGAGTGCTCCCCATCCTCTTCCAAAATTTCATTTTCGAGTAAGTCGTCGTTTTCTTGCTCAGGTTGCCCTGGCCCTGATCTCGCTCCAACATCATCTTCTAGCGGAGCCTCTATTCTCGTGGGTGGTTCGCCAAGAATGTAATGTGGTCTTGGCGGTGGTGTCGGATGCATTTTCGCATCAGCACCCCCACCGGATGAAGACGTGCCACCGCTGGCGCTGCTCCCGCTTGAAGCAGATGAATGAAAGAAACTGTTGGGAGCAGCTACACCATTGCTGCTGCTGATAGGTCGATGACGACTACTGAAAAAGGATGGGCTCTCGTCCAGCGTCACCGGGTCAAGAAACAGGTCACTGGACGCAGACTTCTTTTTCGAATGGAGAGACGGTGAAGAGCTATCAGATGATGCTGAGGACGATAATAATGATGATGCTTTTTTGTTAAATGATGATGTTGATGAAGAGGACTGCGAATGAAGCGATGAGGATGGCATGGGTGGTGGGGCAGCTGCTATTTTCTTATTTGATGGCAGAAAGCCCCACATGCCACCGGGTGGCCAAGCTACATTTAGAATACTATTCTCGTGGCGATGACTTCGGAAGCTAGATGGGTCACTTGACAGTGATGAAGAAGAGGATGATGATGAAAGAGACCTTTTACTAATTGCTACAACATTGCTGCTACTTCTTGACGAAGTCGCTGATGATGAATCTGATGATGTTGAAGATGATAACGATGATTGCTGATATGGGACTACTACGTGTCCCTTATCTCTACTATTTATCTCATTAATAATTTTATTGTTACTATTAATGCTACTCTTCTCCTGCTTTTGATCACCTTTCCCTTCGTCTGAAAGTCTGAAGGCCGAGGTCGGACTACTTCCCAGCAAAAGTATTAGTCCAATTACTAAAGCCGTGCTGGCGGCTGCTACTTTATATGTCGTCAGCCTCATTTTGATATTGTTGTACATTTTTTTATCTCTATTATTTTACGTAAATTGGCTATATTTCTTCCAATTTGCCGTATACCAATTCAATTTTTTTTCGTAGCGTATGCCACGTCAAATTTTTAGCTTTTGGGCTACTTGCAAACTGATTTACGGAATATTTGACAAGTTTTCTCTCTACCCTTTTCCCCGTCTTTTTTGTCCAAAATAAATTGAAGGGACCTTTTTTTTAATGGCGTTTCTATTTTCTTCTTCGCGCTACTTTCTCTCCTTCCAGTCAGCTTTCACCAAGCTTATGGATGTGTGAGCTGCTTAGTGTTTTTTAGTGTTGCAGCAGCAAGGGTGGTGTGGGTGGGCGTAAGATTGTTTGCCCTTTATTTACTTACATTACACTCATTCGTGGACGACAAAAAAACCGACGTCAATTTTAGTGGTTTCTTTCTACTAGTTTCCTTCAGGTTTTTATCTTATCGTTCGCTCGTGTGGGTTCCCGACTTTTTCAAGTAAATCCTTTGAAAATCCCTGTAACTCGCCTGTAGCATAATATTGTACCGTCACTCAACCCAACATCCACAATTTTTCTTTCTTTCAAATGCCAAACTATTTACTAATAAATAGGATTATCTTCAGAGAGTAAGTGCATTTTTTATACTTTCTTTTTTCTGTCTCTCTAAAGTGTACTTGTGTTCAAAGAAATATCATCAATTTAGTAGTAATTTTTCTATTGTTTAATTCCCATATTGTCTATGTCAACTTTTGAATGTCTTTTCTAACTGCAAACTGAACAGCGCACACAACAACTTTCACCACACCAGATCAGCAAGCAACCAAACAGAGAGAGAGAGAGAGAAATAAATTCGCCTTCTCACCAAAACCCTCAAACACAACCTTTCTCTTCCTCTCTTGTGAGCTTAGTTGGTAATACCTCCGTCCTTCTACTTCCGCTCTCTTGGTGTGCCGTTGTATGTTTTTTGCGATATTGCCGTTCTAAAAGTAAATTCTTTTTTTTGCTTTGTTCACTAGTCTACGCAACGTTCACAATTGTTATTTATAATTCTAGTTCCACAACCACCAAGCTAAAAATGTGGTTATAATTTCAAGATAACTTCACACAACAAATTCTTCATGTCTCATTCTACTTGACGTCTGAGATTGTCTCTCTAGTCTTATATAATATGTATGTATGCGTCAAAAAATAAATTGAGTTAATGAAGAAATAAAAGGGAGTCCTTATATCTTGCCTTTCTTCCTTTTTTTGCACAAACCAATTTAGGTATACACAGTAAATGTACTTGGCTACATGTAATGTTGTTTATATGTATTTTTTCTGTCAAATCTTTGAATCAAAAACACTTTGTTTCACTTTATACTGGGCTATATATAAATTATCATTATACATATCACTGTTCTTGCAAATTACAATTTTTATTGGTAACTTTTCTCTTGTGATAAAACTCTATTGACTCTGTATTTCTTTTCTCCTTGTAAAAAAACTCTGTGATTTCTATTTAACAGTGAAATGAATGGATTTCATTTAATAATGGATAAATTTATATGAAGAAAAGTAGTTTGTATGAGCTATTTTTTTGGAGTTTTCTCTGTTTAAACGAATTCTTTAACTCGAGAAAGAGAGAATAGAAAGGATGTGTGTTGTGGAAAAGAAACTGTGGAATAATAATGTTTCTCCACGGGAGACCGGCAACCTAGTTTTTCCTTTTATACTTTTTCTCTTTATTTTTCCACGTTCCACTATTCAAAACTCCTCCGCCAACAAATTCACTTAAACTTACTCATTTCGAGTAGAACAGTAAATGTAATAAAAAAATTGTACAAGGGAAACAATACTTACTCCACTTTTATCAGTTTTTTTGAGTTATGTATAGTTTTTCTTTTTGCATATGAGTAATATGCTACCCGTTTTTATTGACACTTTCCTTTTTTTTTGTACACGATTGTTGAAGACCTGTTGTTTCACTCAACTCACTTACTAAAAAGAGCGTGTATTTGTCGTATGTAATGCCGCCGATGCAAACGTTCCTTTCATTGTGGTTCCGGTTGACTCACTGATTACAATCCAGTAGGACACTTGTTATTTTTGTTCTTTCCTTTCTTTTCCTTGAAGGATAGTGTTGACGATGACTATGATGACTGTATATGTCTCTGACTCAACTCTGACTTGTTAAATGTTAGATGATTAAGCAGACAAGAGAGTACACTAGTAAAATAGTAGTAAGTAAAAGTGCATCACAGGATCATATTATTTGCACACACGCCAAGGCAAGTGCACAAGCAGCAAAACTACTATAGACAATGACGATCTTCTCTGAGAGTCAAGTGAACTGCATGAATGCCAACAGGCATATAATTGTCGTGTGTTGGTGGGACCACGTAATAAAGGAAACCCAGCGCTCAGTTCAGTTCAGCGATGAGAGAGCTTCAGAGAGAAAGCTTGACTGGTGCTTTTGCTGTTGCTACTTTTCTCTCTACCAACTACCATCTCTTGCCTAAAAAGTATAAATGAGTAGGCATATCCTTGTACTTTCCCTTGTCGTATGAATATTCCTTGTATGCTCAGCTTTTGCAACAGTACAATTTTTACAGAACAAAAAAACCAAGAGAAAAACGTACCAACATTAAACGGGTTAGAAAGAAAGACCCAAAACAAGCAAGTAAAAAGCAGAATGAAACACAAACGACAAGCACATATCAGTTAAAGGGAAACAGCTCACATAGTAATTCAGGTAGAAAAGGGAAAACTTACATGCACACACTTTCCCTTGTTTAAAAATGTGTATGATAGCAAGCAGCACTACTACCACACGGCCTTTCTTTCACTTTTTTTTGTGTGCTAATACCTCTGGCTTTACTCCTTCACACTCCTTCTGTAAGTCGAAGAAGAGAATCCAACTTCTTTGTTAGTCTGTTCGTGGTCGTAGCGTATCGCATTGCAAAAAAAAAATATCTGTAATATGTTTATATCTAAGTATGAAAACATATTTCTCTTTCCTTTTTCGTCTAATATATAAACATTTTTAGTTTCTCAACGTGAACGTGTGTGTTTCAGAAGGATCGTCGTTGCCGTTACCGTTGCCGTGTTCACTTTTTAGTTTATACGTACGCTTCACAGCAGCCCTCTTCACCATTCGAACATGGTGAGTCGCTCCGCTCCTTTCTCTCGTCGTCGTCGTCGTCGACGGAGGAAATGATAATCCGGATCGCCCCCGCACCAAAAAAAAAAAGTTCTAACTTGACTTTGTTTGTGCCTGCTTTTTTATAGGTTTACTTTCTACTTCCAATGAATATACTTATATATGAAATTTTACTTAGTCTTAGCTTTCTCTGAGCTAAACCACGTTTCTTTTTTTTCATCCAAGTAAGCAAGCAAACACCAGTCAAGTCAGTGTATACAAGCAACTTCCAGTTTTTCAGAGTGGAAGTAGAGGAGAGCCACAAAAACCAAAGAGTTACATAGCATGTTAGAAAACTTATATGTATTTGCTTTTAGTACAAAAAGTGACTTGTCTTTTTCTCTCTTGTAGCGCTAGGGAATATCTCTCTCTTTTTTCCCCGCTTTTCTATTTTTTTTTCTCTCTCTTTTACATCACATCACTAACATGTTAGCTTACATCCATCTAAACTTATTTTCTAGTTTTACAAAAGTAGGAAAATACACAGCCATTAGAATACACGCATCCAACACAACTTAAAGAAGCAGAGCAGCGGCAACAGTACACACAGCATAAAGTCAACTTTGTTACCAGACCAGAGAGTAGTATAGAGCGGCACCACTTCATTCCTTCCTTTTTTACAAGCCAATTCATCCAAGCCATCTAACAACAGCAATGCATAAAATGTGTGCAATATAAATACACATGCATCCAACCTCCGTCCGTCCCTCCGTACGTAATTCCTAAGTATACACTTACATTTCAGAACAAGAGAAAGCTAGGAAAGAACTGCCACAAAAAAACTTTTACGTCTCTACTCACTTTTCGTCTTCTTATGACTACATTTACTTTTTTTTATCCCAGTGAAAAAATATATATCTCACTTACATCACAGCAGCGTACTTTCTCTCACTCTGCCCTGGTCGTCTGCTCATCTTTCCACTTCCACCTACTACTTCTCTATAACTACTAGATTTTATACTACTTTCTATCTCTCTTTTCTCTGCTAATTCTAATGCACTTCTTCTTGTTCCTCTCTACTAAAGTGTAAATCTACACTTTTCAGCTCTTTAAAGCTTTTATCTCTTCCGTATTCATTTATTTATGGAAGTTTAAGTAAGTACACAAAAAACTCATATGACTTTACTTGAAATTACTTTCCAGGTTTTATTTTTCCCTTCTAACTGCTACCGTTACGTATCTCTTTACTTGATATTCAAAGCACGCAAGTATGTTTTTTTTGTAGATCTCGTAACTTTTTCACTACTTATTATTCTTCTTATTCGTTTACTCTAACGACAACAACAACGGAAAGTCTACAGACTCATTTCTACAATTTGCATGTAAACAGAATGAAGAAAAAAACAAAGGAAAGGATTTTAGGCAGGTGTTTTTATTTTTTCCTATAAAAAATGTACTGGAAATTAATGGACGATAAGTTTATAGGGCATCAAGTTCACCGTCACGCACTTTAAACTGTTTATCATAAAATGTGTAGGAGTTTTTTAATGGGATATGGGCTAACTGAGTGGTCAATTGATTTTGTATTGCGATTTGATGGTGTGTGGGCTCAAATCTCTCTTCCAACCAATTTATCCGTATAGATTTCTGTAGCTTTATATATACATATATGTACTTAACATTTTGGAAAAACTGATTCCACGAAAGACTATACAATATTCTGAATATTCTATTCCACTCTACTCTACTCCGGTTTTATAAAAATGGAAATAACTTAAGATGAAACGCATGCTGATAAAACGTTATTTCATTTTGAGCTGATATTGAACGTAAATGTCGAGTGCCGTGCTGAAACGAAATGTAACCGATTGTTTGATTTGTTCGTACAATGTTTTGTATGTAAATCATAATGCAAAGCAATCAATTTCTCTTTTAGATGATGTCCTGTTCTAAATCATGACAAGAGTACTGTGTGCAATACGAGATACGAGCACATTGGCTTGTGCTGTCTCAATTCAATTCTCAAAAGCATATTTATGAGATGATGAAGATGGAGAAGACATTTTCTCCAGGAAAAGATGACGCCTATGATTGCAAAGGATAAAAATACACCTTTGTTTCTCGTTGATAAATTTATGAATAGAAGTAGCAAGTCTGTTTCCTTTACCTCGTCGACGACTCTCAGTCTCAGTCAGTCACAATAACAATATCAAGTGTCATGGAATGAAAGATACGTGAACGAACGAATCGAGTGAGGGGACGTTACATCTTTGTTATTGTAGGAGGAGGAGGGAGGATGGATTCGTGGTGATGCTACTGGGGAAAATATTCATAGTGTGTTCTGAGAAATGAGACAAAATTAAGTTGCGTAGTGATAGGCTCCACTGCATTGCCAAAAATTATTCACATGAGCTACGCTACCTATAGAAGGCATGTTACTATGGTTTATTGGTATTTCGTTTTCTTTTGGTTTGAACTCAGAAAAAAGTGTACCAGTGTCGGATTTGAATTTCTTCCTACGTCATGATGTGTGTTAAGTAACATAACATCGCAATTCGACGATAGGTTTAAAGATGAGAAAATCTTAAACTCTTAAAGTTTGGAATTAATAGAGATCATGTGTATTCTACCCGCTCGCACATTTTAGTTGACATGGTTACTTCATACTTCTCAATACGGCCAATAATCATGGATTAGAAAGCAATACAAGTAGACATTTACCTATAAAATATTACATAATAATGAGGTTTTAAATCATCTTGTTACTCCATACACGATTCATTTTAGTGGGGTTTCGTCTTGTGATTATTATATTGCGCCTCTTTCGGAAAATCCAAAATGACGTAGGTAAGACCTGCGTATCCCCTTTGACTATTCATTCAACAACAAGAAATGCAAAATACATCTACGATGTTTTTTATTTTCTACTTGTCTACACTTTGTACACAAGTAAATCTAATCTTCCCCCGTCAACGTCAACAAGCATACATCTTTCACTTCCTTGGTTTCGTCTCAGATAAACAAAATCTGAACATGATGATCAACAAACGAGGACTTTTTTCTTCTTCGGTGTTGAGGGAGTTGAAAAGAGGAAACGTAGAAAATTACAATTTTATTTCAAATATTCACTTCAATGATAATGCTGTATACCTTCAACCTTTCTGAATTTTAGAAATAGTAGGATGAAAAGCCAAGTAGTTTTTATTGAATGCACTTGTCCCACATCTTTCTCTTGTTGCTATCAGTCTATTTGCTATTTTTTCGTCACAAGTTGTCTCAAGATCTTCCTATTTGACCACATAATAATATGATCTAATATTATGATTGCTTTCGTTTACTTTTATTATTATTGGTTAGCTTTCTCCAATTCATACAAGCATGTCCTACGAAAAGTACCTAGCATGTTGCTTTGCTTCGCTTACATTTACAGTGAATACATCCATAATATTTCAAGATAACTTACATAAATTGCATAAAAGGGCAATCACTGTGTTTTTGTATATTCTGAAAAATTTTGCCCCTTTTGTGTTACTCCTTCACAAGCATATACATATTATACCACAAGAGAAATAAATATGCGGAGAGAGCCACCAGCACTAAGAATCGGTGGTGGATGGATGGATGGATAGAGAAGGAGAAAGTGGAAGGAAAAATTCCCGTGGGGAAATGAGACATCCTTCATGTGTTTTCTCTTTTCTTTTGTTCTTAGTCTCTACTCAATTCTCTGTTTTCTCCCTGTTGCTATTCCCAAGCAAAAGCTGAACTCTGCATGGCGCTGCATATACATGTCTACATAACTACATTAGATTTAGATTCACATTGAAAGAGAGAGAGAGAAAATGAACAAGGAAATTTTATGTTTTTATTATTATCTCAACAAACTCTCCTTTATTTTTCCTCCCCTACCACCATGTTATCTAAACAACAAGCTAGTACACAGTTTTTCTCTCTGTTAACCTGAAACAACACTGTATCCTCTTTATTTTTTCACGGCGGCAGTCACAGCAAATATTTTTTGAACTCTCCATGTTCAGTTTTATATTTTTATATTTTTCGCAAACATGTTTGTGAATTTAACCAACTCAGCTTTCATTTTGCAAAAAAAGTAAATGCTGAGACTAAAAAGCCTGAAGAAAAATGACATGAGCTGCATATAGTATCTTAAATGAGAAAAAATTGTTATTTGTTTATTACCCTCAATGCCCTACGACTATATATAAAGTACATCATATAAACACTAATGTGTGGGCTTAACAATAATTCACTTCTTTCGTGTAAGCACAAGTAAAAAAAAAGTTCAGTGACTAATGAAATTATGAGGTACCAACCGTACGTAAGAAAATACTCATTATTCAGCCGGAAACAGCGGATGAATGTGAAGTGAAAACAGAGAAAATTGTGTCACACGAGTCATCTGATGCCGTGCTATAAATTACGTCGAAAAGGGCTACCCATGGAGAAACGGAGACGATACGATATCCTTACAAAACCACCAAAAAACCAGAGTGCGCCTTGGGTTAAATGGGCAAATTAAAAAACCCATAAAACCCTGGGTAAAACCCATACCCAGCCCACTC